>JABFQC010001911.1:0-17593 GCA_022817085.1 Psilanteris sp. ZL-2020
ATTCTATATGGAGTTTACTCCACGATTCATTGACGCTGAGTATATGTGTTATGTACACGTGCAAAATAAAAAAACTCCTAATGCCAAAACGTACCCTAGTTGTTCTTGTTTCTTTTCGATTTCCGAGATATAAGGACTATCGTTTGCGATTAATTTTTTGGCCAATAATTCACACTGACTGAATCTCTCAGATCCAGCTTCTATGCGGTGCTTGAAATCATTGAATTTAGCCTGCAGTATCAACAAGTGCTCATAATCTTGACCATAATCCTCAGAGCCTGCAGCTTGTTCTTGCTCTTTGATCCATTGCTCGAGTTCCCTGCTCTCCAGAAAGTATTCGTGGCGATACATACTTTCCATTAAAAGCTGCTGTCGTGTTGTAGCAAGACGATGTAATGCACGTATTTGCTGTATTATGGATTGCTGCTTATTACCAATAGCTTTACTGTCTGGATGTTTTGCATTCATCATTGTAGCTGCTGTATGTCCCATCTCGGTGACAATTCCATTATAAGTGTCAAGCTCTAGTTCCAAGGCCTGATTAATAAATTAAATAAATTACAATAATTGATCATGAAATTAATAAAATTTAATTAATATATAAATAATTTAAAAAAATAATTTTTTACTAAAATTATATGATGTATTTGTAATAAATACATGAAAATGTTATAAAATCACAATTATTTATAATCATAAATATTTGCAGAATGCGTTGAATAATGCTAGTAAATAGTGCCCTGAAAATAGATTATATTTAAATACATCCAAATGTAAATCTATTACTTTTACTAGATCCAGAGTAAATGAGTATGATAATTGTTATAAACTTAATAATGCAATCTTAGAAAAAGTGGAATCTATTGAAGACTTGGGGACATATTCGATTCTAAATTAAACTTTAATCGACATATCGATAATTGTACAAATAGAGCTAATCAACTTTTGGGTTTTATATGGAGAACATGTAAACATTTTGATTCAATTGACACGCTGAGAGTTTTATATCTAACCCTGATTAGACCTATTTTACTATGTTGTAGCATAATTTGGAGCTCTTTTACTCATGTGAATACTCACAGAATTGAAACCGTACAACATAAATTTATTAGATTGGTTGCTTTTAAACTTGACTTGGATGACCCTTTTAGAACACATGATTACAAACATATATCGTCTCTATTACAACTGCCCACATTATATTCCTTGAGAAACTTAAATGATTTTAAATTTATCTATAAATTATGTAATAACTACATTAATTGTCCTGATTTGTTAGCACAACTGTATTTTAGAGTTCCACTAAAAAATTCCAGGCTACATGCTACTTTTAGTCTTAAATTGTACAAATCTAATTTTACCGAAAACAATCCACTAAACAGAGCTTGTAAATTAATTAATGATATTAATAAGAATGGCTTACAATTGAAACCAAATAAAATTGTTAAATTTGTAAGAGTAAATATATATACATATGAATAATATTTAACTATTGGCATGATAATATGAATGATTATTTTAGACATATTTCGATCTACTGCTGTGTACTAGAAAAAATTAAACTTTACCATATCTTATATTATTTTACTGTAAATGGACTTTAGTTTGTAAAATTAAAATTAAAATTAAAATTTGTGTGCAAAAATTAAAAATTAAGATTTTTAAGTTTAAGTAAGAAGTATATATAATAATCTATCATAAATATATGTCTGTGTCTAAGTCTTTAAGAATTATATCACCAATATTTGTATACATAATACTTATATATTAAAAATAAAAGCGGTAGATGTAACAACAGATTACATTTAAATTCCTTCTTAAACGAAATTTTTATTCTTTCATCTTAAAACGAATCTGTGATTATTATAAGTAATAAAATAAATATAAATTAACTACTATTTGTGTATTAATTTATATAGGTATAAAATGTTTCATAATTTCTAGTTATACATTTTTAAATTACAAACAAAACGTAAATAATCTATACCATCATTAAAAATATAATAATACTAGTGAACCTAGATATGAAGTTTTATAACTATATATATATATATACGAAAATATAAATTATAAAAACAAGTATATCAATTATTCTGAAATAATTAAACAAAATGATAAATATTCATATCTCCAAAAAAACCATTACTTTATGTTTAGTCAACAATTTCGTAGCTGCATCGCGGTCTCGACCGTAATCAGTCGAATTGAGGACATCGTTTTTCTCGCTAAGCCAGCTTTCCACTTCACCCGCTTCAAAAAAGAACTCTTGAGCACGAAGCGATAAATCCAATGCGCGAGTTCTTTCCGACGCTTTCACTTGCAAATCTTTCCACGCGTCGTTCAATATTTGACACAGCTCTTGAATCTGCATAAAGAAAACAAACTTTGTGTTAAAAGCGCGCGTTACGTTAATTGTGTCTGACACAGAGAATACTCATGCAAACGACGTAAACAGCTAAGTTCCTATAAACGCTTTCAAACACGGTTCAAATCCATGAAGTCTGCGAAGTACCGATTAAAATATACGACAAATTAAAAGAAAAATCAAAAGATTTAAACCATACATTTATATTGTATGTGCATTTAAATCATGCTCTTATGTACCTTCTTACCTTAAAACACGATTATTTCACGATCATGTTCCAGCTATATACAAAAATAGTATCAACTAAACTGCACCAAGTTATACCATACAAAAATAATTTGATTTGAATAATTTGATTTATAAATACTTTTTGTATATATACAAACTTACTTTTTTCCTTTCTGGGTGTATTTGATCAATAAGAGCCTGGCCCGAAAGTAGCGTTTTATCAATCATCGGTTGATGGCCCACAATTTCAGCATCAAGCTTTTTATGCTTTTTAAATAACGACTGAGTTTGGTGCAGATTTTGACCGAGTGTCGTTGAAGAAGCCTGTGGAATATGGTCTTTAATCCATTGCAGTTCTGCGTCAAGTTCGAATCCAAATTTATGAAATCTTAAACTCTCTTCCAAAGCTTCGCGGCGATTTTTGGCTGGTTCCTTTAAACTTCGGAATCTAAACAAAGTAATCCATAAAGTTTTCAAAAATATTTTTATATTTTTAAAAAATTTGTAAACAAATAATTGCAACTGATAATTTATTATTTTTATAATAATTATATTATACATTATGATAAAATTATTTATAATTTGTTTATCTCTAAAACAAATATTTCATATTTCAAATTCAATACAGATTTTGTGTTTTCTTTTTTCTTACTTTCTTTGAGTTTCCTGACTAGTTTTTAGAATATTAGGTGCATCGAAATGACCTTCATGGGCCATCTCCTGTCCAACAGAGACTAAGTCACCGACCTTCTGTTCCCATTGCGACAATTCAGTTTCGAGTAAATGGTGTTTTTTCAATAAGTCTTTACAACTTCTCAAATCTGTTCCGACTTTGTTACTCCTCAACGAATGGTCTATCTCCTCGAACTTGTGCCTAGCATCTTCCATTGTTCTGTTGTAGCCATGTTGTGACGCAGCCTGTCTTAATCTTCGACCCTTTTCCAAAGAAAGTGCCACTAATCGATCCCATCCATCATTCAGATCTTGCAGAATTTCACCGACCTCATTCGAACGGTAATTTTCTTCTGAAATGAGAGCTTTCCCTGACTTATTAACTGCTCGAAGTTGACCCTCGTTGGCGCGTAACTCACGTTCGAAAGCTTCATGCTTCTGCAATTTTCTTTCTAGATTGTTAAGATCGCGGTAACTCTCGTCAGACGCAGTTTGCATTTTATCTCCTAGCCAGTCACGAAGGTCATCCACTTCAGCGGAAAATTGTTGATAATGTTCTGACGCTAGCAGTGCCACATGACGACGCTGAGCAGCTTCCTTCACGAGAGCTCGACGAGCCAGGACTTGGTTGCGCTTGTCATTAATACTATAAAATTTTAGATCATTGATTAGTATAAGATCTAATAATATGTTTTAAATTATATTAGTGTCTTTTATGATATGCATATACAATTATACAATTAATATAAAAACACTATATATTATTTGATTTCAAATTATTCTTAAATTACAAATTGAAACGATTTCTATAAGTTTTAATAGTGTTTATATATTAAAAATGATATCAATTTATATACAAATATTTAATAAAACATTTTATACATTTGTATTTTTTTAAACATCCTATGATAATATACAAAATACTAATATTTTATATTTACATGTAGCATGATAATCTTGAATATCATTAAATTAGACATGCAATCACTTACTAATTTTTTTCATAATTATTCGCAGCGATAAGTTTGTCAGCCGTTTCACTAAATGCTTTTAGTCTATCATCTTGAGCACTCAAAGTATTTTCGAATTTTTGATGCTGCTTTAAAAGAGCTTCAACGTCGTCCAACGATTCTCCTAAGTCGGTAAATTCTAAAAAGGCTTCGTGCGAACTATTGTTTGCTTCTATTTGATCAGCTTCTCTATTAAACTGTTGCAATTCCAAACACTGTTGTAACCAGGCTTCTTTTGTTAGCCAATCAGTTGTGACAGTTTGATGCAATCCTTTCAATCTGTCCAGTCGATCGCGGACTTCAACTAAAGACGGATTGCGATGCAGCAGTTGATTTCCTAGTTCTTCTACTTCAAAAAATCTAAAATAGTAGTCACAAGTTAATATATTATATAGTATATTGCTTAATTTTATTTAAAATAAACAAGTTTTATGGAAATAATTCCTTTTTCAATTAGATAATAAGTATTAGGTAATTGATAGAAGACAATAATGGCGTTGTGACATAATGAATGATATCGTGTAATAAAATTTAAATATATTAATTTGAAACATACTCATCTTCATGAGTTTTAATATCTTCGCCTAATTCAATATATTGCTTCCGAAGCTGTTCAGCAGTAGCTACATCTCGAACTGATTCTTCTACCTTCATAGTCTCTTGAATACCTGTGGCCCAATTGATAAGATTTTTATAACTATTCATAAAGATTTGCTGACCGACAGCGTCTTCCAATCTTGATCGTCGCTCCTTTGCCTTTGTTTGCACTTGATTCCATAAATCACGAATTTCATTTTGTCGTTTGTTAACATTATTCAATTCATTAGGGTAAGAACTCTTTACGCTATTGGCTAATAAATTCACCTTTCGTACCTATCACAAAATTATATGCATAATTAAACAAACTATATATATCAATACATATAAACATTATTCAACTTTTTACAATAATATTATATTATTTATTTATTATAACAAATAAAATAAATGTCTTCTTTTTGTGTTATTTCAGTTAACGAAACAATTAAATAACCCGTTAAAAAACAATTGCAATAATCTAATATTTTACTATAACATATCAATATTACCTTCTCCTCAACGGGTGCAAGTTCTCTTTCCAAATGCTGATGTCTTCTCTGCAGTGCCTGAACGGTTTTTAAATCAGGTCCGAGTTCTGCAGTGTCTAACTGAGTGATTTTCTCGAGCATCCAGTCGTGTGCTTCATCACAAGTTCGATGGAAGAGTTCAACGCTCGAAGCGCCCTCTAAGCTTTTCTCTTTTTGGGCTTTTAGCCAATTCAAATGATCCCATAATTGATGTATATGGCGTTGACGAGATTTGACCTTAAAAGTAAATAAATTGTAGAAAATAATGCAAATTAATTTATTAACAAAAAATAAATTTTTCATAATTATAAACATAATTAAATCACAAAATATAAAACCATTAAACAATCTTACCTTATCCAGTTGACTATGAACTTGTTTCACTAAATCTTGTACAGCTGCGTCAATTGCTTCAACTCGTTTCCCTGACGCTGACAAATCGGTTAAGAATTTTTCATACTTCCTTCTAGCGGTTTCCACGTTATCCTTTGAATCATCAGCTCGCAGCATCTTTTCCTTATCCTTAATCCACTTCTCAAAATCATCACACTCGCGATAGAATGCGTAGTACCTAATCGAATCCGCAAGCAAATTGTGACGCTTCGCTGCAAGCTCTTGCAACTGCTTATAGGTGGCATTGATCTTGTCAATTCGCTTTTCTACATTATCACTGTCATCTGTAGTTTTTCGTTTAACTGGTTTCACTGCTGACTTCACAGACTTTATCCTTCGTACTGGTACCACTTGTTTTACCATCTTGGTACGTTTTACACGCTGGGTTGCACGTACCTTTAATGGAAACATGATTTTGTTTAAAAACACTGAATTTATAATAAGTTGGAAATTCTTGACAAATGTAAAAACAAATTACTGTTTCAATATATTTTTATCTAAAACCAAATTGAAAATACTTAGCTTTGTCATGAAAATATATAAAAAACGGGAACACGCAAAATTAATGAATTGGATATGACAGACTTGGTTCATACATTTTTATATTTTACCTTTTCTGGACGGCGTACTTTCACTTGAATAATTTTTGGCTCCACCTCGCGGACATAGTTGGCAGGTACAAAACCATCTGTACCATCAGCTTTGCGTACGCTCCACCAATCAGGGTTAGTTTTATTCAACAAAAACATTACTTCCCCCTTTACCATATGCATTCCTTGGCCACTGAACGGATACAAACTTTTTACTTGTGGCATCATCCTATCTTCTAAAACAATTCGTTGTTCCACCCGTTCGACTATCTCATCGACCCATTCATCTTGGGCAACCAAACGGATTTCTTTACCTAATTTAATAATGTTTTATTCATTTAATTGTTTATTTTTACTAATTAATTAACATAATTATTTATTTGAAAACATTATCTTAAATATACCTCTTTCTAATTTTGTTTACTTTCTCATTAATTATTATTGATTGATAAAATAATAACACCCTTCAAATGACAATGGAATGATAAGTTTTAATGGATAGAATATTTATAAATATATTTTAAAAAAAATTTTAAATTCTAAAGGGTCGTTCGAAATTAGAAAAAAATTCGCAATTTTCTCAAATGTAATAAAAAATTAGATAAAAGCGGGGTAATTATATATAATTATGCCTTGCACTTAAATATCTTCTACTTACTCCATTCTTCTTGCTCAAGCTCAGCAACTGGTTCAGGATCAGCGGTAAGTTCAAGCGTAGAAATTCCTGCCTGAATAAGCTTATCTGCCTGTAAATTCAGACTCTGAACATCACCTTTGTATGCATTGAGTTCGCCTTCTAAATCTTTGTGTCGCTGCAATAGCGCTTGCGCGCTTGGTTCATCGACACCATAGTCGTCTGATACAACCAGAGTCATTTTTTCATTCATCCAAGAATCAGCCTCATTAGCGTCTGTGTAAAACTGGAATGCTTCCGCAGCTTCATCTAACTGTTTCTTTCTCAAGCCTGCAAGTTCTTCAAGTACCTTCCAATGCTCCTGCAGAGAATCTATCCTATTTTGTATCTCTATAGCAGATGGATGTTTATCTAGAATTAACTTCCTGCCAGTATCACACAATTGTTCAGACTTAGGTCTTCGAACTTTCACCTCATCCAAGAGTGCTTTGTGCTTTTGTTGCAATGAAATTACTGCCCTTAAGTCCTTTGCGGAAACGCCGGCTTTGCAAATGCGTTGCTTCTCAACCAACCAAGATTCCTCATCTTCGTGATCCTGAATGAAATGAAAGAAATTCCTCGCATCTTCTAGCCGTGCCTTCCTCTCCTTGCTGTTCTTAATCAGTTCGTCATAAGCTTGATTCAATCGGTCTAATTTTTGTTTTAAGAGTGGTGCCTCTTTCGCGACAACTGCATATTTGCTGGAATTGTGCTGTGCCGCTGCTCGACCAAGTCTTCGTTGATTTTCTCCAAGAGCTGTTACCTGTATCAAAATACATATTCTTCATAAAATCTAATGTAAATTGATTGTAATACCCTAGTACTAACTTGTATAGTAAATTGTTTGTACACTAATTTGTAATATGCTTCTCTATAATAATAATAATAATAATAATAATATCGAAGCATTTAATCGTATGTTATTTTTAAGTCGAAAATAAACGTTCATCATAATTATTAAAACTGTACTTAATCTGTTTAGTCTTTTTGTATTATGATGTAATATCTATATATCTAAAATGCGTAGATAGTATTATCCACATTCATATAAATATGAGTTCAAACTGATCAAAATTACTTTACTCCAAACCTATCAATTTTCTCTAAATTATTACAACTAAACCCCGAGAATAAATAGACTTTTCACCTGCAGCTCTTGCAAGCTGTGTTTCTGCAACAAATTCTCAACAGCGAGCAAATGGGGTCCGACGTCCGTGCTCTGGAAATTGAGTCTGAGTTCCTGTATTGACGCAGACGTAGCATCGATATCCCGCATCAGACTCATCAGCGAACTCAGCGCACCTAAATTGGTCTTGTGTCTTTCCACCAACCCCAGGAGCTCCTTCCAGCTGTCCAACACCTCCTGCTCCCTGGCTCGAACCCGCTCCAGTCCGTGGTAATTCTCGCGCACCAGCTCCTCCGACATATTCGTTAGATCGTGGAACCGTTCTTCTCGGGCCAGGATATCCGCGCTCAGCGCCTCGTGCTTCTTCACTGTCGCATCCACTTGCGCCAGATTACTGCCATACCTTGGGTCCGACAGCACCTGAATCATTTCTTTAAGGTAGCCCTCACGTAGCACGCTTTTCTTTTCGAACTTGTAATTCAGTTGTTCGAGTCGCTCCTGCCGCAGCAGCTCGGTACGCAACGCCACCTCGCGTCTGTGTTCCGCACGTTCCAGCTCAATCCAGTTGCGTTCGATGTCGTGCACGAACTGTCCATCTTGGGGCGTGAACGCCGGCTGATTCAACGACTTTAGTTGAGTATTAATGTGAAAAAACAGTGCTTCGATTTCAGAGCGTTCTTTGTACTTGGGCGGTTTCTCGATCGTTCGGTACTGTTTGAACGACAGCAGCTCTCTCTGTATCCCCTCAAGCGAGTTGGGGAAATCACGACTCTCCAATACACCGATCTTCAGCTTTATCCACTCCAGTAAATTCGATGTCAATTTGCTGTACAAAACCTTCATCTTATCAGCGTCCATCATTTGTCCAACGATCTGTCAAGGATTCGCAAATTAGTTTTTATTATATGCTTTTATCATAATACAATGCTATTTTGATTACCAAACAAATTAAATTAATTTCTACCTAGTTTTTAGTTAAGTTAATGTATGAAATTTAATGTAGATATAAATATCTACGTAACGAAATTACAGAAAGAAACCAAGCGTTTGCTCACATTTGCTATTCGTTTGCCACTCTTGATTTCGTTTTTCATCCTGGCGAACGTGTGATAATAAGACGCGACGTAAGTTATTATGGACTTCTCATCCGGCCGCGTGGTATCCACATCCTCGGCATCTAGCAACCGTGGAATGCCCAATTCAGAATTAGCTACGTCAAATGCATAGTTCAGGTTATCGATGTTTTTGTTCTGCTGCAAATCTGACCAGTCCACCAAGTCCGGTCTGTGGGCATGGATGAGTGCATTGAAACCAAGTCCACTCCTCCAAGATGCTGCAATTCAATTTATTCGTTAGCAAAACAAATTTTCTGGATCATCGCGATTACAAGATTGATGGATTCGCGTTGCAAAAGACAACGAAGACATCACTCTTTCCAATTAACTGAACGCATTTTGTTTATTTATTATTTTTATAATTGTGCCAATTAAATGGCAAGAATCTTACTCGTGAAGTCCTGAATGTTAACCCCGGGGTAGCCATTTGTTTTCCTTTGACACCAAAGTAGCAGCGCATCTTTGGCCGATTTCTTTTCGCTGCTTTCATTTTCCTCGTCAACGTCAATCTCAATTTCCTGTATCTGAAATCGCAATATTATCGTCCAAATCAGGCCTAAAATCAATCGTGGGTTGCCGTCCACTATGTCCTCCGCTCCGATGCTCTCCAGTCGCACCTGAAACAACCGATCCGCAAACCAAATTACTCAAAATCTCAACGACCAATTTATGGCTCTCTTCACAGCAATCAGTCCGGGAAATCGCAGTTGGGTCGTTTTAACGGCAACAACCGCCTCGCGAGCGCTTATTAGAATTTGGTCTAAACAAAAATTGCCGGCTAAAATAATCCCGGTGTTGCTAATAAGCATTCGAATCAAGGAATTTTCAACTTTACATAACTGCATTTCGGTTAAATCAAGTAGACTCGTTTTTACGACTCGGAAAATAATTAAATACAAATATCTCGCGAACGGTATCTCGGCATATTTTTGTGTTTGTTTTATGTGCTGGTACAGTTAACGTTAAGTTTGTCAAATTATGTTTCTTTTTTTTTTCATTTTGACTCGCAATTTTGCTTTGCGATAAATTATTCACAAGTCTATATGACAGCTGAACCATATTTTTACTATTTAATGAACAAACTATTGCAAAACCGCAACGAAGAAAAAAATTCGCAAGAAAAATAATATACAATTGTTTCAGAATCAATTCTTTGTATTTATATTGATCAGTCATCAATTTGAATCATTTAGAAGCAACGTCGAATAATATATTTTAATTTGTTTCGGTGGGTTTAATTTATATTCCTTGAATTAGAATTGTTGTAAATTATAATTGAAGTTATGGAAGGAAAGTGCCCTAAGTACATATATTTTGAATATAATCTTGCATCTTACAATTAATAAATTACTTTTAAAAATGTAAATATCTTAGCTTCGTATGTATTAGTATTACTTCAAATGTCAAAATGACAGGTTAGTAAAAATACATTACAATTAATGGTTAAAACATTTTATTTGCATTGCATTTTATTGAATTAATTTTTACTATGCTATAATATTGATTGACAAAAGGAAAGCATTTGTTTGCATTACTGTAAAATATATCAACAATTAAAACTAAGTTAAAAGTTCATTTAAGCCTTTGTATTAAAGTACCGTTTAAGTAATATTTTTATTTTGTATAATAATAATTCGTATTATTTAATATAAAATTAAAGTGTAATTTAATTTAAAAATAAAGAGTAAAATGCAAATAAATTGCAAAGTAAATAGTAAAAGTAAGGTAATATAACTTGAGAAGAAGCGAAATATTGTTATATAAATACAATAAACTCATAAAATATTTCACATAATTCCATTATATGACACAGTGTATTTTATACTGCATTTTTGCAACTATACTTGAAGCTCATTGTAATATTGAAGTCACCTATCTTGTTTTTAATTTCTTAACTAATATTTTACGATGTTCGTAACTACATTTTAATACTTGTCACAAAAACATTTACAAGGATGTATTTAAAATTATCCACGTTCTCTGGTAAGAAAAAAAAACTTCTTTTGCAAAGTTTAACTTGCTCGTTTGGTAGCAAAGAGAAAGTCCCCGATACAAGCGATAAATAGGCTTTTTCTGCATTTTCAAATCCCCCATTCTACAGAATCCCAATTTCTCATTTCTAGATGCTCAAGATTATTTATTACTTCAACTTTTCAACCAGCATACAATCACGAGTTTCAAACCAAATTGCTTTTGTTCCAAAATATTAAAATAATAAAGTTGATACATTTTGATTATATTCACATATAATAATTAATTTATTATAATTTATTAAACAAAATTCTTATTTTTAAATAAAACCTTCTTTATTTATATACGTCATCTGTATTTAAATAAATTTTGACAAAAACTCTCTACAATGAACTTTCATATAAAATAAAAAGTATAAAAAGACATTTTTGTCTATTATAACAGACATTCTTAACCACTTAGAAGCATACGTTTAAATGCAAAATATACACGTAAAAAATTATATTGCAATTGCCATCCTTACAGCATTTTGTAAGGATATCTCAATTAATGTTTCGGAATTTACTATAAGTTTATAGCAAAGTTGCTTACAACGATCAAAGAACCCATGTAGAAATTTACAATTGAAAATACGTTGATACCGCGTTGGAAACATTGGTTCAACGATGTAGTATAATGTCGAATCAACGTTGGTTGAAACTTGAAATGTTATTACGGCCTAAAGTAAGTTATATAGTACTATTCCAACTCAGCTAACCAACATTGTTATACAAGGTATAGTCTGCCAATGTTGCATTAATATGTCCCAAGTGAAAATAAAACAAATTTAATTATTTCAGATTTTACTCATAAATTTGTCAAATCGGTAGATATAGTTTTTTATAAATATAAATATTCATTAGAAATTTAATATATAATACATATTTCTTTTATATATTATATATATAAGAACTATATGATTATATAAGAAACAATGTTTTTAAAAAACGGTCACCCCCGTTCGAGTATTAGTCGTTGCAAACTCTGATTTATTTCTCTTGCACTGATTGTCGATGTTGCTGCTCCCACCATGTATTCGATTCAATCGAGTTAACATTTTCATAGTATTGAGTTAGAAGCCGTTCTGTTTAAAGTTCTTTTTAATACTTAAACTGAGATAGCTTTGACGAATATCAATCAAATTACTTGTGCTTTTTTGCAGTCAACTATACATTCATTAGTAATAACGAAAAAACATAAAGAGTTGATTAAAATTATAACATTGTTAATAAAAATTGAATATAAAAAAGTACATTTTTCAACATTGCATTAAAAAAGTGAGTTATAAAATTTACATCATACTAACTTTATAACGAGAAAGCATATAAGTAACATTTTTACAATTTATGGAAAAAAGAAGTAAACTGGAAAATATGGTTTATATGGCTTAAATGTACGTGTTTAGATTATAATCCAACCAGAAATCGATAAAACGTCAAAGAGATTGATAGTAAAAAATAATTTTTGGCAATTTTTTGAAAAAATTGAAAAATAGCAATTTGGCCAAAAATTAAAATCTTGCAAAATAGGTCAATCTTTGCACATGGACAGGTGCATTTATTGTAAGTATAAAATTACCCGATATAGTTAGTTTAAAGTGATTTAAAGTAAAAAATGGCCTCATTGAAAATTAAAATTTTTCCATTAAATGGACGTTCCTGTGTCCATTTGCCAGTAATTCATTTAAATCAATTAATAATGCGTATTATAACATTAGACATTATAATCCAACTAATAACCCATAAAAAGTGAGATCGACTACGAAAACTTCGTTTTTATAGGCATTTGTTGAAAAAATTAAATAATGACGATTCTGGCTGAAAAATGAAAACCTTCCAAATTCATTGAACCGCCGTTTTAAATGGCGAAAATATTGTTGAACTAGTATTGCGAATGTAATGCCAGTGTAATTTCAGTAGTAAATTTCTACTTGGCGCTCCTCATTTTAACCATATTTTTTATTACAGTAATGTTGTTATAGCGTTGGTATGCAATGTTAATACAGCATTGGCTTACAACGTTGATGCAGCGTTAGTATCCAACAAAAAAAATGTACATGCGTTGACCAACATTGGTTTGGCATTAGGATGAGTGGAAATTTCTATATGGGAAATAATTAATTGCCAATATTACTTCAACTCATTAACATTAACAATTGATTTTTCCTTGGTCCAGCTTTGGAATTCAATTCTTGGCAATTTCCACATGGGTAATCTTACAAATTTTGCATATTAGATAATAATCATAAGATAAATGCTCAAAATGTAAATATAAAAATTATATAGTTAAAGTCCAAAATAAATAGTTACAAAAGGATATACTTGAAAATACTACAAAAATTACTCCAAAACTATAAAAAATAGCATTTTATATACGCACAGAAATGATATTTTGTTAAGCGTATTTGTATCAAGTTGAATCATATTTTGTTTATCTAACAAAACTATTTCTTCAGTTAAATAACAACAAAACTCTATGTTGAATGGAAAATTTGTTTGTCTCTACAAAATATTTCTGTGCGTGTATATTAAAAATTGGCATAATTTGAATAAATTATTATGCGGATTGATCATTTTACTACATTACATATTAATTTTTTGCAGATTATTTTTCTTCGTGTAGTATTAGAAAAGATACTTGATTAGTATATCAATGCACAAATGTAATATTTTTCGAAACAATTACGTTTTATTGCACCTATGCATCTATACAAATTACAGCATACATCCAACGAAACAAGTGTAATTGTAATCAAATTGCTAATAAACGAAACAGAAGACGAAGTTGACGAACTCGTACGAAGTTCGACACTTGTCGCAGAAAATAGCCAGTTTACATTGAAGTCCGATAAGACAACTTGCCAGAAACGGTCATACGCGCGTTAATCGAACCCCGCTGTTTGCCGTGCCACGTATCGAATCACGCCAAAGCGCTACCGTAATTCGCGCGCTCCAAACGGCATCCTCCCCTGCGCCTGGCGAATTTTTATAATTTGTCGGTCCGTATTAGACGCACGCGCGCGGACCAGCGAGGATACAGAAGGACGAAGAGTTCGGGCGCGATGCCGCTGGAATGCCGTCCGATCACTCGCGCCGGCGCGCTCTTCTATCAAGGTCGCGGGGAAATGGAAATTATAGGTTTAAGCGGGCGGATTCTCGGCTGAGACAACGGGCTCCTTGGTCGGGCGTAAGAAGAGAGAAAAAAGAAAAAAGAAAAAAGAAAAGAAGCGGGGCAAAAAGCGCGCAGAAAAGCGACCGAGCGGGGCCCCGAGCCAGAGAGAGAGGGCAGAACAAAACAGACGAACAAAAATGTCGCGTCTACCGTTAGCCGCAGCGCCCATCGTCCAGACAACATAGCGGAAAAAGTGCCGCCTAGAAGTAGGGCAACCGAGCCTGCCGAGCAAATCTCACGGACGACGTAATCACTCGTCGCGATTATGTCATCCGCGCCCTTCCCGCGAACCGGCGGACTCTGCGTCGGGTTCGCGGTCGGGCGCGGCCGCACCCGGTGGGAAGGACGCGCGGACTCGGCCAATCGACACCGCCGATGTTTTATCACCTAAATTGCGTAATACCGTTTTCTTCTGCCAATAAACCGTGGGCGCCCTTTATTTATGGAAATTGATAGATCCTCGGAATTGCTTCGAACTTTATTCACGTTTCGCGTGTGTCAGACGTATGACGATTGTTTGGGTGACCGGGCCGTTTGTTTGAGACGAGGTCTAAATATCTTCGTAATCGGAATGTTGTTTGTGGTTGCTGCAGGAATGCGGTAGAAATTATGTAATTTGTTTAACGAACTATGGGAAAAGTTTCCGAAGGGAATTGATATTTCTTGTCAAATTCAGCTGGCTCGTACGAATTTTTCGTTTTTCAAAAAACGTACACCCGAAACTCATGAAAGACATCATCATGAGCATAGTCCCGATAAAGGTCAATCCCGACGAGCTGACCCGATCCCGACATCGACCGTTAAAGCTTCGTTAAATTCATCGACTCGCGACGCGCGACAAATATTAATAAACCGAAGCTGAATGAAACGGGCCGCGCGTGGAATGCGATCGCAATCAATATGCTCCTGAGCGCGGTTCCGTTCCCGGCCCGAAATCGTACCGTAGCTTCAAAGTTCGGCGACTTTCACTCGAGGTCGTAGTTGCAGCGCGGGGCCGTTGGCTCGGCAATCAAACACAAATTTACGGTCGCGCTTGGAAATTGGAGAGCTAGATCGGATGTGGCGCTCGGGACAAAAAAATGCGGGTCGGCGTTTCGACAAAGTGCAGTCAACCCCCCCCCCCTTTTTTTTCGCCTCGAATTTACCCGAACCGATTGTAAAACTACGAAATCCAGTTGTAAATTCCCGGCCGAGACATTTTTTTGGTCGCAGCGAACGAAAAAGTACAGAGCCGCGCTCGTAGCACGGAAGCCCGCGCACACGATGTAAAACCAATGGAATGGAAATAGAATTTCTAATACATTGAGCGTGGAATGCACCCACTTACGTAGCACGTTCACCGCGATCGACGGTTCAACCATCGAGTACCGCGTTCGTTCTGACCGACTGATAGCGTACAACAGACGACGGCGGATTTCGAACCAAAAGAGAAAGATATATATATATATTCATAATGAATATAGTTATAGATGACAAAACGTTATAAATATTGCCACTTATGTATTTTGTCACTTACTTATATATATATATAGAAGCATAACTTTTGAGTTATCATTTTTGACAGTGTAAATGAATATCTTGCGAGCCTTGGTTTAAGACACGAGTTACTTAATTAGCCGGACTACATGAGGTAATAAAAATACATATTAGGAAATAAATATTTTTATTTAACTATTGCGGAAAACAATTACTGTTTAGGCCGTAATATGTTGTATATGAATAGTAATAAATAAACATAGATAAAATATGTTTATAAAACAACTTAAATATGTGACTGGTTGTTTATTTTCAATCTATTTTGCCGAATTATTACTGTTTTTGAGTAAGAAACTTTCGCTGCGATGTTGTACCATGCATTCATATTCACGTATTGTAATTCTACTGTTTATAATAGGAAAACGCGCTGCCTGAAGTCATGCGCGTGTGACATGGTTCTATCATGGTGATGAACGTTTCTTTCTCACAAGGTTAGTTTTGAACTCTAAGTATATAAGCAACGATTGCATATATATTGTGATAGATGTGACGATGTGTTACGTACTTATCTGTAAAATAGTTTATATATTTTGATTTATAATTAAGATAATTAATTATATTACAGTATACATTTTGAAAAAATAAAAATGTAAACAAATATCGATAATAAAATACTGCAAATATAATACGCCTAATTAAATTTTCAAAATATTTATATTATATTTAGACAATTTTTTCTGTCTCAAGTGTAAATTTATTACAGAAATAAACAGTAAACATTATAAGATGCTTCCAAAAAAATAAGCTGTAAACACCGAAATAAATATTAATATTAGGAGAGAATTATATATATAATAGAAAAGAAAACTAAAAATCGTGGATTATTTGATTAAAAATAATTGAATTATATTCATTATTATTTTGGGTATCAATAAATAGTAATTTCATCATTTTTTAGCTTCTGTAGTCAAGTTACTGATAAAAACAGTAAATTTTCTCACTTTATTTATTTGAGTGTAGTACGCGACACTGGAGCATCTTATAAACCGTCGGTGTCTTGAATTAAGACACTTTCATGTCACTTATTTTTGCAGTCAGAGTTCGCTGGAATACAAAGGATGCAAGAATAAGTATTACGATAGTATCTTCGTTAAAGAGACACTAATTTCTTATTCTTCAAGACTTCAGCTGACTCAATACACCGCAGACGCTCGGTCGAACAAATTGTTTCGGAATAGAAAATCGACCGCGATTGGATTTATTATCAAACTTGTATTAAAAGCGTCAACAAGGTCAAGGCATTTTAAATACCCTGTGTTCTGTTTATGCTCAATTTTGGATTTTATTCTGTATATAGAATATGTTATATGTATATTTATATATGTGTGCGTTTAAATACATTTCGTGGTTATTTGCTGTTTGTACATACGAGATTACAATCTGGTCATTTGCATGCGTCAATTATCTAATCTTTGTGTGATTATGCTAAATTTGATCGCAAACTAATTACAATTATTTTTATTCCGGATTCCATTATGAAGATGCTCCAAGATTTAATTAGATATGCACGAGACATAATGAGTGCTTCCATTGTAACGCTGAGAAAAACAAATTGTTTTTCTCACTTTGATGGCTTTCTGTGACATAAAGTATGAAAA
>JABFQC010001912.1:0-17589 GCA_022817085.1 Psilanteris sp. ZL-2020
GAATTATTTTTGTTATGTTTTTATTTCTACGTTTTTTTGTTCATACAACTTTATCAATGAGAAGTGTATTTCCATTACGGGAATAATATGGAAGGGATTTTGTGAAAATTAAAGTAATGAAGTATTATTTTTTACAAATATTATAGATTCTTATATTATTACTTATATGTAAAAACTTTTCTAATCACTTAGATTTGAATTTAGTAATAGATAATTTTCAAATATTGCCGCTAGAACGTCGTCTAAAGTGCGTCACGCATCATCTCTGCATTGAACTGAAAATGTTCATTTTAATAATCATACTACTTAGTACAATAAAGAACGATAATTTTTTTATATACCGTTATAAATAAATATGTGTCTCCCATTATTTTATTCGATAATTAATTTATCAATAAGACACTATAAAAGTTAAATTTTATGAAATAATTCTTTTTAAAACGTCTTCCTTATATCTACTAAAAGATATATTTTTAATTATATTATAAATATATAATTTTAAAAAATAAAGAAATAAATTCTGTCTTTCAAATAAAAATAACCTGAATTTATATTTGTATTTGATGTTTTTAATTATTGAGAAAATTCAAACTTCGCGTCCGGATGTGTCTGATGGCGATATCGTCGAATTTGAAATACGTGCACGTAGAAAAAAAATTCGATTATACATTACAGGAATTTCAATAAAAATTATTCAATTCAAAGTAACTATTGGACAAAACAAAAGTTCAGTTAAAAATTAACGAACTTTACAATAAAAACTGAATTCAATTGAAATACTTCTGGAATAAAGCTCTTAATTTTAATCGCGTATATTTTTTATTATAGTTCTTCGACCTGTTTTTTAATGTATTTGTAAATATTGTGAACTATTTTAATATATATATACGTATATTTAAATTTAATACAAACAGTGATTTTGCTTAATTGAATATTTACAATATAATTATATATCAGTTTTATATTTTAGAATTATAAATAATTCGATGTACCGCTTTAATACCTTCACTATTTCAGATAATTCTTTTTTCTATACATATAAAATACAAATCTGTAATTAAAACTATATACAATGTAATTTTTTCATATTCTTGATATGCTTTTAAATCAATTATATCGGTATTATTTTAACCGTATTAGGATATATTTCTTATATCTTAATTTAAAGACCATTACGTTCCAAATTTAAAACATAAAAATAAATTTCAAAATCCTAACGGAGTAACTATAAATTGGAAACAAATTATTTTCAATTTTGTAGAAGATAATAAGTCAAACTTACTATAACAAATTATATTACAGGACAATATATAATTTAATTTTTCACTTAAAATTGTGTTAGGAGTTGCATATAGTTAGGGGATGATATTTTGCACTAAACTTGCGTGTAAATCACGAGTTTACACTTGCACATATTTTGTATAAATAAGTGCCCACGTATACTCGATTGATAAACTCAATTTTCCAGCCAAGTTGTCAAGGATATTAGATATTATGTAATCAATAACTGAAGAGAAACCTGCATTCCACAGAAACAGTTGCTATTTTTTGAACATTATTCAGTTTATATCTTTTAATTTTTTTATTTAAAACAATTATAAAAAATATATTACTTTCTATTAAATGCGGATATTGTATTCCGGAACAGTCGTCAGTTGTGTATAATTTCACTGCTGCTTAATCAGTTAAGAAGGTAATGTATGATGTCCCATACGTAAAAGGAAGATCGTCGAGTAAAAGCGGTATTTACGATACGCCATTGCGAGAAAGTCCCGAGAGAAAGCCATCGGCCGAAGTTCATTGTCGCAATAAGTACCGACCTACTTATACTCTAGACCCGGACATTGAACTTCAGAGCAGCTATGATTCAAGCGTAAAGTAAATCTGGCTCTTATTTTGTTTTTTCTTCCGCATTCGCCAGTTTGAAAATTTATTTAAACTTATCCGCCGATAATGAATTATCATTTTTTGCGCGTTACAATTTTCGAAAGTGTTACTAAACTGATTTGTGTCTATTAAGTTTACCGCGACATAAATAAAAACCAGACTTTTCGTAATAATTTAGTTCCGGTTAAATCATTTTTACACTTATTTCCATTAATTTCATCCTTCATTGTGCAATTTGTATAATATTTTACTTCCATTTTTATTCTATATATATTGCTATAATAAATGCAATTACATACGTCTTTTATGCTTGTGGTTACATGTGATACAATATTTATAATTGTTTAATGTTGTTGATGAAGCTTTTAATGTCACGCAGTATGGACACATCAAATAGCAATTTGATATAGTTTATATAATTATTAATTTATATGTTCATTACGTGTAAGTAACTTAATACATTCTTTAATGATGAATAATTTGCATTAATAAATTTTTGGTGCAATTATGTACAATATGAGTACTAAAATAGTCAAAATATGGAAGGTTTAATGGAAATATTAATTTCGTTTTAACCGTTAGCATTCTCCCAAAATGATAAAATGTATAGATTTGATATTAATTATTAATGAAATTAATACAAATATTTATAAATATATACTTATTTGAAGGCTCTTGTAATAAAAGTTCCTTCATAGTGATATACGAATGTATTTTTAATAATAATTTTTTTCATTATTAAAACTAAAAGTGAATTAAATTACGTTCAGCGTTTCTGTAATTAAACAAAATTCATTATTTATATCATTCGAAAACACAGTAAAATATATTTATTATCCGACGGCAAGTACTTTCCAATATTCTTATGTGGCGGAGTCTTTAAACATTCAACAGTTATACACGACTGACAATATAAAATGTCATCTTATGTCTATACTTTAGTGAAAATAACGGTACGTTTACGCTTTACTTGTCAAAGATTAGCGGTAACATTATAATTGTAATATATACTAATCATATATTCAGTACCATTTCTACATTATAATGAAATAACGTTTAAATAGTATCAATTTGTTATTAATTTTTAATATCGAGTTTATAATATACACAGGTTTCGAATAATCTGTATTATTTGATAAATTTAGTATATTATTGATTAATCATTGTAAATTTATTTAGAAAAAAATTATGTTAACTTAAACTTTAATTTAAACAATTATTTTGCATATTAGAATAATATATCCAGATAATAATAATAATAATAATTGAGAAGAATAAATCTGAAAATAGGTTAATAGAGAAATTATTACTGGATCATTACTCGAGTAATTACATTTCAATACTATTTGCATAGTTATATTAGAATTTGATTAGTACATAGAAATCAACGCATTTAAACATAATTAGGATACAAGATATAAATGACATATGAATGTCAGTAATTACATAATAAACGTTTATTGTTAATATTAAATTTAGATCGCGTATAAAATAAATTAAAAATAATTATTTATGTATACTTATATGTAAATAAAGATAATCAATTTTAATTAAGTTTTGTTAAATTTGATATCAGAAAATGAATGAAAAATAACTATGTAGGTGTATACGTTATTATATATAATATGATTAAACACTTTATATTGCTTTACTTTATATTAAATATTATTAATTCAAAAATATTATGTCTGACAAGAATTTGTATAATTTAATTAGAAAGATATATTTTATAAACTATTACTTATTTTCAAAAATTATAAATATTATACATAAATTATAGATCAATGAAATACATTGTTAAAGTTATAGAAATTTACTTTTTATAATAGTATAAACTTTATACATACTATAGATAGCAATGTCATAATCAGATTCACACAAAATACTTTGATTCACTTCAAACTACGTGATCGTTTAAGAAAATAATACACGTTATTAATTTATGAAGGAACGTACATAATATGTTATATGAGCTTATAAAAAGATGCATGTGCTGTTATATTGAATTACGTTTATATTACGCTGATATTTCAAAAAATATGTGAATAATAAACGATATATTCATTTACTATTTTTATAAAATCGTAATTTATAAACTACCAAACCAAATGCCTTAAATCAAGACATTTTTATACTGTCGATTTTTACATTATAATACACAATTATTTGTAATATAAAATTTACTCTGAAATTGTAATTAAAAAATTAATAAAATTATTTAATATATATCTAAATAAATTTTAAAAAAAAGGTACTTTATGTATTATATTGCATTAAATATTTAATTTTACTTCTTTATTCCTTGACATTTTGCCTAAATTTTAGGTCAAACTACTGAACAGTATACCCTTCATCGGTCATAAGTATGATAATAAACTAAAATAAAAAGTAATTCGAATTAGGTTGTATGGGGCTGTCATTTCACACATAAGTATTAATTTTCTATGTATAAATAGAATATATATTAGATTTTAATATTATTTGACGATGGGAATGTAGAGTAGAAAATCATTAAACTTGATTACATACATGTCGTAATATCTCCGTCGATATATCAATTATGATATTATATTTGATTTCTAGGCTAATAGCATGCTTCTTGAAATGCTATTTCCTTATTAGATACTCCATCGAATTACAAATAATTGATATTTGGAAGAAATTATTATATAACGACAATAATAATTTGAATAATACAATAAATATATATATATTTCGAATCAGAAATAAAACGAAAAAAATATGCACCTCTTTATGTTAATTAAAGGTTTAGTTTCATTCTAGACAAAGGGATTTCTCAAACTTTTGGCAGTTCTGATCCTCTGTTCAAATGATTATGAGTTTTGTCACGTAATTAACAAGATTTCAGGTAGCAGGTGTAGCAAAGATTCCGCGAAATTGCTAACGAAATTCTTTCTAAAACTTTATGTTTTGCATCAGCTCGTCATAAATATACAATCAACGATCATGCCAAAATACAAGAATGAAAATAAAATGATACGCCCGTTAAGAATATAAACGCTGGAGAAACTTGATATTAACGGAAGCGAATAGTTTTGTTCAAATAGTTGCTGGGAACTGAGAAACTTGAAACAAGAAAATCAAACGTCGAGCCATTAGTATTTTCTTACGCAGAGCTGGACTATAAAGCGATCGATCTAGATGATTTTAGTAGAAGTAACTTGGAAGCTCTTGTAATTTCATTAAATTTGAATAGCGTATACTTTTTGCTACGTATATATATATAAATATATATATATTGGTCCGTTAATTAAATTGATTTAAATTAACGAACCTATGCATCTAATATAATTTTTTATTAACGTAAACGAAATTCAGTATAGCATTTAATTTCATACAGTTTTCAGACTTGGAAATTCTGCCCGTGATTATAATCATAAAAATGATTTTACGATTATTATCACCGTTTTCCATTTAGCACGCCAATTTCTATCCAAGTCAAACAAATATATATACGCAATCACAAATCGCTGAACCGTGTTCGCGTGTTTTTTTTCTTTCCGTTTTTTTGGTAAAAAATGTTCATAAAGATGAGTAGTTCTTCCGGCACTGTTGACCGTTTCATTCATAAATTCGCGATTGAAGTGGTAATGGATATTTGCCATGGGTAATGCGAAATCGATTGCGGTAACAATCGTTTGGTTAGCGCGCTACTAGAGCAGGAATGTCTACGCAACGAAATGCTGCAACGGTCGCCTGAAAGCGATGTAGATTGGTGGAGATTGTTACGAGCACCATGCAGATAACAGTACATACTTCATGGCATATCGTAACATAACGTAACATAAACCTCACAAGGGAAATCCTAACATGGCCGCAATGTCCAAACTTCCGGTCGAAGCCTTACTCGAGCCACTATGCTTCCGCTTTATAGTGTTCACGAATTGTTCAGTTCAAGAACATTCGCAAATAGATTGCATTAAACTTTAATAATGCTCTGAATTGTACACTAGATAGCGAAAAAGTAATACTCTTATGTCTTTATATATAGTATAATTTTATATTATGACAAATGATCAAGTTTATACGATATATATAGTTATTATATATATAATACATTAAGCTGCGATCAATATTAATTTTAATCTGGGAATGGACCTATTGAATGGTATTTTATTGGTTTCTCGTAATGAATTATAAAAAAATGACTTTGAGTTAAATTTGAATTTCTTTCTAAAAAATAAAACCTAAAGAAAAAAAACTAGAAATACTTGTGTTACAAAATTAAAGGATCCGTTAAAAACATATGATTATTATTGAAAATAACTTAAGTAAAATCAAAAATTTATATATGCATGAAGTGGTCTATATATTTTATATCAAGTATAAAGTGATGAATATTAAGTTTTTTAGATGACGATTAACTGCTTACGAGCGGGATAGATTTAAAAATATACCTTCATAGCGAATAATGTACTTGTAATATTATTTGATATTGTACGTATATTGCGATTTAGCCATAATGTACTTAAGATACTATTTAATATTGTATATGCTGGCAGGAAATTCTCATTTTTATATATAACATGGAAAACGTTTTTGGAAAATATTATTTGAAAATTACTAAAATTTGAGTAAAATTTAATAAATACATCAAGAGTTCAGTTGAAAATGATAAAAATTTGCATTAAGTATAATATATATATACATAATGACATATTTTAAAATAGTAATCAGTTTCTATAAAATTTCTATATTAATCGATTATAAATTATCACTGACATCTATTTTTCTATATCTTTATTTATGCAAAATTTTTATGAACATCGATTGATAGCTTATCGAGTATCAAAATAAAAAAATAAAATATATGAATATCTCATGAATACTTATAAGCTTCTTTTGATACTATATGGTGTCGCCCTATTGCCACGGAAATATTATTTATATATAAAATCTTTTGAAATGAAGCATGCATTTTATCAATTCAATATGACTTCATATGTACACTGAGAGAAAAGTGCTTTAAGAATTACTCTGCCGGAACAGTAATTTGAAGCGATATTTGTGTAAAAAGACAAAAATAAACCTCACAGCACGGACAAATTTCATTATAATATAAATTTTGTCATTGAAGTACAATTCGTATGAAATTATACAAATATTTTAATATACTAGGATACCATTGCTTGAATATTATGCTTTCTCGATGTGTACGTGCAATCTTTGAATAAAATACTCTTATTTAAATAACCTACTTGATATATGCCTATGCAATACCTTTTCGTATTTTTACATTCCACCTTAGAGATATGAATAAATTTAGAATATCATTCAATTCTTTGATATGTTAACAAATTCAATCAACTATCCACCAAACGCGGAATTATTTGCATCGACTATTTTAAAACGCTTTTTTTATATTTTTTTATATGTACCAGCTATTAATTATGGATGCTATAGTTTATAATATTTATACGCTTATACCGAGAAATTATGTTTGAACATTATATTTATTTCAAATTATTAATTATAAAATGTTTTATATGTTCTATACAATGAAAAAAATATTAGTGTAAAATTTACTATTATTTATAACGATTGCATGATAGAATGGCATTCATAACGAATATTCTTATATGCACACGGAGACAAATAAAATATTAATGACAGCAAACTAAGAATTGTTGCCCTAAATTAATTGAATTCAATACATTTTTACTTGCATTAACAACGACATTTCTTAGTTAGATCAAGTAAAAATTTTGCTGTACATATATTAAATACTTTATGTTGTTGCCCCAGTAATTTTTTATTTGAGAGAACTAATTTCAATGTATACATAGCGTTGCGTTTGGGGGCCGGAAGACATCTTTTTCCCCATTTGCGCAAAGTTAAATAGAAGCTTGGTGTAGCATTTGCAGGCGGTCTTCAAATGCACCAGCTGTTGAATGTTGTGTTTGAGGACGAAGCCGCAAATTACTGGATTTGGTGAGATTTTAAGGGGGCCCAAATGGGGCGCGTCCTCATTTGCAACACTGGACAAATATCTATATTATATAATATCTACATTATATTACAAAATGTACAATAGGAAGCAAACCATTCCACGATTATTATATTTTTTCTTTCAGTGTAGCATTTACGGTAATTTTTCTGTGAGATTTGATATTTTTGTCTTTTTATGTGGATGAATATTGGTTCATATTAAAATTAAAAATAAAATTAAAATGTACTAAATACTTAATAATGCTAAAGTATTACAATCTATTAAGATTTAAAATAAATATCACAAAACTATATATCGATAATATTTTAATGTTTGTATGTTTATTTCTAAAAATGTAAATATTTTTAAATTGATTTTACATGGTACAAAATACTTCTTTTCACGTAAGTTTCATTTAGAGTTTCGTGTAATTTTTTAGGAATATTGACTCTTATTATTTATGAAAATTTAAATATTTTAGATATTAATTATTATTATATTTTTTTCTATACTTTATGTAATCAACTTTTTTGTCAACTTAGTTATAGTTTCCATAGTATCATAAACTACACGTTATTATTACAATAATTATTTTAAACTACAATAAAAACTTTATACATTACAATTAAAAACTATTATACGAAACACGATGTACAGACATACATGAAACATTAATACGGTAGAATATTAACAAACATTATTTTTTAAATAAGTTATTTATTATGTCTTGTTTTAATGTACGTTATAAGTATATACTAGCATATATATTTATTGCTAAAAAAATAGAAAATATTTATATATTACATGCACAAATTAAACACAATAAAATGCATGAATTTTTATATATTTATATATTAAATTACATCTATATGAATCGATGAATCTAAATTATTAAATATTGCCCCTGAAATGCGCAACTTGAACATCTTTAGTGACGACGTGAAAGGAATATTTCAGGCGATATTGATGATTTTAAATCATAGTAACGTCGGAATATCATTTGTAATTATACGTATTGTATATAATTGTTTATTACTTTTTTGTGCACAAATATTAACAAACATTTTACATTAAAAATATTATTATTATTATTATTATTGAAATTAAAAGAAAATGATTAATTTAAATTTTTTCAATTGTAATCAAATGTAAGAGAGTGTGTTAATAAATTTATATTTATCTTCCCATGTAGAAAAAAACGATCGGGCCATGCATGGCCCATGCACGGCAACCATCAGATGATCATCGGTAAACCGTCGGGATGAAACGATAATTATGCATGGCCCAATGATGTTTAACGAACAGCAAACCGAGACAAACACAATTTCTCATTACATAGTCGACCCGATCATATGCCATGCATGGCCCAGTCATTGGCTTACGACTTGAAAAAGATGGTTTGACAATAATTGTCATAACAATCGATTCTTTGGCGATGATCGGGCCACGCATGTGCCACGAACAATGTCGATCGTCATCAGTATTGCATGGGCCATGCATGTGCCGTTTGTTATTATCGGCAAACCACCAATTTTTCTACACGGGTTATTTTATAATTCAAGTAACTAATTAGTAAATGAAAAGCTGCTTTGTATATAATGTAATGGTTTTGATATAAATGTCTGACAGTAAAAACTGTTTCAACCTTAAACTATATAATTTATATTATTAAACACCGTACTGACTTTTAAACGATTATATTATTAGTATATACAGACAAAGTTTCGAGTTAAAATATAAATGAGAATCAAAAAACTTATCAAAATTTAACTACGTAATTGAGTATATAAAATTGTGTTTGAAACGCTTGGTTGGCTTGATGAATCTAACGAGATCAGTAGCGTGGGAAAAAGTGTCGGCTCTTTAAATGTGATATTGTTAGAGAAAGATTCCGTTCTTTCCACAAACATACCGCACATTGAAAAGAAAACGCAAAAGAAAGTGGGAATTTTAAATGAGACCATAAGAACAAAAACGAATAAGGCGGAAACTTGAAGCGAAATACAAAGTTACCGGCGAAAAATATTCATTAGCGTGAAAACATTGCGTCGGTGGATTTATGCATGCAAGATTAAAAAGAATAGTGCAAATCATTATGAATATTTAAATCCGCTTAACTATTTAAGATGGACGACTGAAAAGAGAATTGTTTTGCCCTTTACTTTGACTTCGTTTTAATTTCTCCAGTTTTTCTTATACAAGTAACACGAAAATGCGCCGAATGCGCGTTATAGCCGAACCCATTGAATCCTATAAGGTCGCGATCTAATTAGAAATTTCGAACGAGCATGTCAAATCTATTAGGAACGACTGCAATGCAGAATTGACAAATATAATAGTCGCACTTTCATTGGATCATAGTAATCGTACGTTCATTAAGCCATCGTGATTGACAAATGCATCAACGCATGCCCGGCGCAATGTTCAAAGCCATGTTAATTAAACAGATCGAGATGAATAGTCCTGCGTATTTCACGTCATAATGTGACGTCAATGCGCTCGCGAAATAAAAAGCTTCGGATATATTGTGATTAACTGTCTCGCCTGCGAATATTCGTATTTACATTGCAGTGTTTTTGTGTGTTTACGTGTACAAAATATTGCATTTAATACGAAATGGAATTAAAATTAATACTTTATTTCGTGTCAAACCCGAGACGCGGCAGAAATGAGTGGCACTATCAATCGCGGCAGATTAAAATATTTCCCGGTTTTGACTATCGCCATTAATGTAACATAAATAGTAACTCAATCTTACGTTAAATGACGAACGACGTTAATTTGTACAAGCACCATCCAGACCGAGCTCAATTACTTAAATTTGCCGCAAGAGTGACTATTATAAGCAATATGAAAAAGACGAAAGAATTTCAAAGATATACTGGAGTTATGTAGCCGGTTAGATCCCCTGAGCATAGGTGCAATTTTGTCAAGATATGCACTCATTTTCCGCAACTTTCTTCTCTGTTGCGTTATCGCGAAAACTTTTGAATATTTAACGTTGTTTGCTCGATATATGTATATAATTTTTAGTTATCCGAGAACGGGAGCTTGGCCCTTCGCGTCGAGAACTTTCGTAATTTCTCATCCGCGCGCGGCGCTATCTCATGGAGCAATTGTTTTTTTCTGCTTTTTGGACAAAAGATCCCATGACCCGACGCGCTTATCCACACGTCATGTCACGCGTCGAAACGTGCCATCTTTTTTCATTTTCGTTTTATCCGCTGGCTACTGCTTTCTTATTCCACACGAACCGTTGCGCGGAAATTTAGAATTCTACTGACAAAAATACCCGTGGGATTTTACGAAGACTTCATGTGAAATGATTGTTTCGGCGCAAAACTTATATTTTGTTCATTGTTGTTGCGACGAAAACATACCGTAAGAAGTTGTGCAAATTAAATATTCACGCGGCACGCTACGCATAGCGCCACCAAAAATAGTTACAGCGAGTAATTTATACCATTTATTATTTTCATATATTTTATTGTTCAAGTGGATTTCCGTCTAGCGCGCAATGCATTTTCTAATCTGAACTCAACTTCGACTTGAGTTATCAACGAGAAAAGTTGATTCAATTGTGTTCATAAATATAAAATGCCGATGTAAATTTCGTTGAGGTCGAATAAAATAAAGCGTTCTCGTCTAAGTGAAACTCAAATCCTATTTCGGCAAAGTTACCAGAGTAATGTATTCGGATTTATTATTCCGTGTTCGGATTAGGTCATTAACAACACTCAACGTAATGAATGTTTCTTTGATGGAATCACGGTATCTATAGCGAGTCTAAAGCAGTATACCTAGTTATAATTGTGGTTTTAACGGGCAATTTTGGAGAAATTCTAAAACAGCCGTGGTGAATTAGAAGAGGTATTGAAACCTCCTTACAAGCCATTAACAGGAGACGTTGAAATGCAGAACTCGACGACACTAATCCCCTTCATAGAAAAGCTGTTACGGCAATAACTACACCATGCGAGAGTTGCTTCTGCTCATAAAATGGGGTTGTTAACGAAATAATCAAGTACCAACATCTTGATACCAAATGACATTAATTAAAGCTCGTTGTCGTGCATGTTTGTTCACTTCGATAAATTACTGATTCCAGTGATTTAAAACAACTGACTATAAGCATCGTAATTTTGTTTTAAGTCGTCCGAACATAAATTACTGCGGAAAATGCAAATTTAAATAATGGCAGACTTAAACACTGTACAGGCAAAGATATAATTTTGCGAAATTACATTTAAATTAAAATGTTATTATTGAACGGTTTCAAAACGGATTCGAAAAGTAATGTCAGGTTTTTAAGATACGTGCAAATTTGCAAATATCACGTAAAATATAAATTAAGTTATACAGCGATATTTTAATTTATTCTTATATGTCATTTTTATAAGAAATATTAATATTTCTATTTATAATTGTTTAATTTTATGTGTTATTAAGACAAAATATTTAAATAAGCTTTTTTGTTTATTTTTAGCTTAGACAGAGATCAACCATTTACGTTCCAACTTGGAGTTGGACAAGTGATCAAAGGCTGGGACCAAGGATTGGAAGACATGTGTGTTGGTGAAAAAAGAAAATTGGTTATTCCTCCAGAACTTGGATATGGAGATCGGGGCGCAGGAAACGTTATTCCAGGAGGTAAAGTTATAGAATTTGTTTATACGATGGTTTAATTTTCAAATATAATGTATAAATGTAAAATCTGGGTAAATCCGTTTAAATTTCTAAATCAATTTTAATAACATGTTGAATTCAATCAATTCTTCGAAAATTTATAATTAATTGTATAACTTAATGTGTTTTTGTATAAATAATAATATCAATAATGATTATTAATATAGTGTTATATTTTATGATTAGATATTTCTATATATACATTTCAATAATGTTTTCACTAAAACTGTTTCTATTTTGATACAGCGTATTGGTCATTAAATTGAATGTGGTTACATGTTATAATCGAAAATAGAAGAGAAGAATTTATATTAATCTAGTAAATTATAGTTTATTTTAGTGATGAAGTTTAAACAAACTGTTTTAACTTATTTAAATGCTTAAAAATAATAATTAAGTTCTTATGAATACATTTATTTACATTTTATGTATTTATTAATTATCAAGTGTGACATAACAATAAAAAATACTCAATATATTATTTAACAATATTAGTAATAAATAGAATCAATGAAAGAAAATTCCTTTTTATACATATTTTGCATGGCTCAATTTTCGGAATATATAAAATTTGCGCAATAAACAATAAAACACTGTTATTGTTGCAATTTTATAATCAAACTATATAGAACACTATATAATACATTTTATAATCAATTATAAAATATTGTGCAAATTCCACTGCTTGCAGTTCATTTTTCAAATATTCTACTTGTGTTTAAATATTTTATAATGAATGTATTTGATACTACGTTAGTATAATAGGAGTAAATTTAAATTTATTTTGTGGTTTCAATTAGTATAATTTTAAAAATTATAAATGCTTATTTTACTTACTGTTACAGGAGCTACTCTTAATTTTGAAGTGGAACTAATTATGATCAGCGACTCTCCACCGACTGCGAATGTATTCAAAGAAATCGATGCCGATAAAGACAATCAATTATCTCGCGAGGAGGTGAGAAAAATGGCAAGACACATTTTTATTTTCCTAGGGTTTGGTGTTGGGTTAAAGTACTGCAATAAAAATTATCTGTAATAAGCTAACTATTTAAATATAGAAAGAGTTTATAATAACAGTGTACTTTACATTACCACGCCACAGAAATTAGATTTAAACCAAATTGATAAACCAAATAATAGACCTTAGGCGATTAATTACTTGACATTCCGTACAACGCTAACAGTTAATTTGCATCTCAACGGCCGAATTCGTTGTTAAATGACGTTGCTATATATTTTGACTTGAATTTGTTTCTAGGTGAGTGAATATTTAAAAAGACAAATGCTGGAAGCAGAACAATCCGACGCAGGCGACAGCGAAGATGTGAAGAAAATGTTGGCTGACAACGATAAACTCGTGGAGGAAATTTTCCAGCACGAGGATAAGGATAAGAATGGTTTCATCTCGCACGATGAATTTAGCGGCCCAAAACACGACGAGCTCTGAAGCTTCTGTCGTTGATGAAATAACCTTCATTTTGAAAATTTTCAACGGCAAAGTCTTGCCAGCATAACGATGCTACCGATGTAATGACGATTTTTCACGATGACCTATTTTCCCTGTGGATCAAATACAGATTTTCTAGTAACTACAACTTTGTACTGTAAAACTTGTTTTCTACAAAAACCTCTTATATTGAGACTTTAAGCACACGTTTACGGTCTCGTATGAGACACCTCTTGACTTAAGTAATAAAACAGTTTTAAATAGACTAAGCAAGCGCCAAAAATGAACAGACTTAGTTATAACTTAAATACAATTTCTTACTTAACCAATATTCGACGTACACGAAGACTTAGTGAAAAAGTTATCCTGAAATAAATGCAAGAGTTTTCATATGGAGTGACATTCCGACAAATCGAAATGCCGATATTATATCTGCACAGAGTGCATGGGTTGATCCTCATCTTTTTGAATTTACGACAAGCGAGAATGTTACAAAATTAATATTTTTAATCAAAATACATTTTTTCAAACAAATAGACAGCCAGTAAAATCAATAATAGTTTATATCGATGTAGATGAAACACCTTTTATGTGAAGAATAAATGTGCGTAAATAAACCTTGAATTTTAATTCAAATAAAAATATTTTATCTATAAATACAATTGTTTTTTACATAAAAGTTGAAGATTTTACTGGACGAAATAAAATTATTTTTGTAACATTACGCTCATCCCTTGAGAGCGAGAGAGAGTGTTTTTTACGCAAATAAATATATATATATAAATATAATAAATCATAACTATAGATGTTTTGTGTCACCATCTGATAATGTTTTATATCTCTGAGATTTCTTATTTGTATTTGCTTTAGGTCTTAAATCACCTCTATCTTATTTGTTAGGTCAAATATGCGAGAGAATTGATATTTTTAATAAGTTTTATCATTCTCGTTGCTATTAATATTAGTGTAATTACGAATTACGTTTTTATTGCTTTATATTGTATGTTGTTAAAGTTGGACGAAGGTTAAATAATAAACTGTGCGTCTTATGCACATTTTGTTAATAGTTGTCTTCATAATTTATACCATTTTCGACAATCCTTTCCCTTTTGCACACAATGAAATTAGATTTTTGCAATTGCATTATATTTCATTTCATTTATATATGTATAATAAATACACTCATAGATACTATCCGATTTAATTTATTTTTTATAATTTAAATTAAAAAACATATTACATTCAATGTTTCGAAAAATTAATGACAGCAAAATTAGGTTTTTTTATGTATTTGAATTACATCTCTGAAAGTGAATCAAAAGCTAATATGATGTTACTTTTACAATCTCATTTACATTGAGCGAAATATTATTTCTAATATTATATGGGTTATAAACAAAAGTTATATTATCCATACAAAATATAAAAATCGTAGTTTTTTGAAAAAAATTCTAATTACGGTTATGATGTATTTTGTTAAAATTTAATATTAAAATGAATTCAAATATATATTTTTTAATATACATAATAATTTTTTGATTAATAATTTTCAAGACAAGTCCTATAATAATACAATCATTAATTATTACCGAAAATATTATGTTTAGGTATAGATTTAATTTTCAATTTCTGTTTTACAACTAGTAATTTATTATGCTCGTATATAATATTTTCCAGGATTGGATTCATAAACAGCCATAATTGTAATTTAGTTTCATTATGGTACTCTAAATGAATTGACAAGAGATATACGTAAATCGTGAAATATTGAGATAATGAATTTTTATTAATATATTATAATAATAAATATAATTTCATTTAAATATTTTCGAATTAGGCACTAATAGTTGCGGGACAAAAATTCTGTATGGAATATTTGAATGAGAATTAAAGGATCACTTACTTGATGAAAGAAGTTATTAATTAAAGACGATTTATAAATTAATTCTTATAACTTATAGACATCACTAAGATGAACATAAACAAATTTAATACATTTATTTAATTAAATTTATTAATTAACATTCGTAACAGATTACTATATATTTATATTGACGTATCTTTAATTTTTATTCATTATTTTTTTAAAATTAGAATATATAGCTTATTTAAAAATAATTTATTTTAAAGTAATTAAAATAAATATTCTATACAGCTTTTCGCTAACAATATATTTCTTTTCACTATGTTTCACTATATAACACTGTACAATATAAATATTATATATGATATATATATCATATTTTTAACAATGTAGATGTCGTTGTTAAAAATACGTTAATTAAAAAAGTATAAATACTGTACATATATATATAATTATGCCCTCCGGTGCATATTTCATGACTTCACTTTAGGAAGCTCTAACTTTTTGTCCATTTAAATTTTTTCATTCATAATCACTAATAAAAATAAAATAAAAATTTATTTGACCAGATACAGCATTCGACTATACCTTCCTTACTAATGCAAAGAATAATTCGTTCCCTATTACCAACTTTTACAATTAGAACAAAAGTCACATACATTTTTTAAGATTTCTAATAATAATCAATTTTACAGGTGGATCAATGATCAAGTATATATCGTAATATACTTTATATATTACTTTATTATAATATATTATTAGTATTACGTTTTTTTAAGCAATCAACACCATTGAATATTGAATACCATTGAAATTATATGTAAATATAGATATGCCGTCCGCCACCTTTGAGGACAAACCCTATTTGGACACCTATTAGTTACATGTTTGCAAAATTGTTTTTTTTTTTTAGTAAATTCGGAAATGTTCCTTTGGGCGGCCTTCGGCCATAAATATGACCATAATGTAAAATAATAATAAATAGTTTATAAAGCAAATTTTAAAAAAATTGTTATTTTAATATTATTAACATACTAATGTTGGCTGGTTATTTGTATAAATATTTTAAAATAAGGAATTACACAGAAAAAAAACAAATATATATATATATATATATATAGATATATATTATTAGAGTGGTGACAATATGTCCTCGTAATTGAGAATTAAAAAGTTTATACATTTATTAATTTTCATATTTGTATTGAGCAGATATACATCTAACATTTGATGCTATTTTTTAAAATATTCACATATTTGAATATTTCATGTTATTAATTTCATTAATTAGATAATTTAAATTTTAAAATAGATTTGTTTTTGATTTGAAATTTCAATTTAACCTTTAAAAAAGTTAGCAGAGTTTCAAAATGTGAGTAAATATACATAATAAATTCTAAGATGTTTGTAGGGAGAATATAGACAAATTATTCACTTTTAACATATCACACCGTAATATTCTTAAAAAAATATTATACATTTTTAAACATAACGTGTGAAATCCATCCTATGCTTCTTTCAGAGCAGAAACAAAAGTTACATGCTTGTAAAATAGTGTCTTTAATTTAAAATATAGATTAACAGTATAAAAATAAGTACAATGACAATTTTATTACTATTAAAGTTTAAAAAATTAATTGTAAAATTAGCAAATAAATTAATATTACATAAATACTTCAAAATATTTAAATAATAAACGATTATAATTAGTGTTATTATTATTAATAATATACAATACAATAATATATATAC
>JABFQC010001913.1:0-17584 GCA_022817085.1 Psilanteris sp. ZL-2020
GCTAAGAACAGTACAATAATGGTTAATAATGCTCATTATTATAATTATGAATTCAATTGTATTATATACATCATTGATATAAAAAATGTACACGTATAAAATATACTATGAAGTAATATTATTTTAGCATATTTGTGCAAGGAATTAATTTTCCTCTGGAAATATGGACTGTATAGAATATATAATTATATTAAACAAGCAGTTAATTAATTTAAATAAATGCTTTAATATAATAATTTAAGTAATATTTGTTGGAGAAATAAATGAAATAAAAAAAAGGTGATTTTCAAACACGAAGAATGTACTTCAATTGTAATTTGAATGTCAATGGTTCTAAAGGTCAAGTCCATAACGATTAATAACCATGAATATATATCTCATGTTATGAATCTGTTGCATGACTTAACTCTTACTTTTCTTTGAGTACTATTAATTTGTCATAAAACCTCAAATACTCATAAAATAACCATCACATGCTAAGGCACAGAATAACGAATTCATTGCACGATTAAATTTTCATTCTTTTTCACCCTTTGACTCTGAAGCATAAGCATTCTTGATATTTTATAAGTTATAACATCACTGTAAACGATAGTCACATATACTTTTTTCTACATTTTGGCTATTTCCATAAAAATAATAATCTTTAAATATCTTTCTCAAAATTACTTATTTACATAATACATTACTGGTTGAAATTAAAATTTGTATCTTGTATTTTGTTAATCGTAAACATTAAAAATTTGCTGTAGAATTACAATACTAAACCTATATAAACATGATAAAATTGGCCAATTTGTTCACAAATGTATCCTACTAAACATTCACATAAAGTTAAATTTGTATAAAAATTAGTCATGCACTTTTCGACTTTTTAAACTAATGCATTGCAAAGTTTCACATTTTTAAATAAAATCACTCCAAAAGTCAATTCAACATAGCATTCCATAATACTAATATATAACTTTTTAAAAAAAGTGCCCGTTGTCTAACTTTAAATGATGGATACATGCAGACAAATTTGAAAATGTGTACAGTAGATTAAATTTAAATAAATAATAGTCCTTAGTTACAGTAACATGAAAGCTCTAAATGGAACTTTGTCAGAAATTGGTTTAATAACAGACATTTTTTCTTTAAGCCTACAATTTTTTGTTCGCAACTGACGTTATTACGTTCAACAGTCAACTATATTTAAGGGAAGTACACTGAGGTATGATCGTAAATTGAACTATAGTTGCAATTTAAGACTGACGAATTAAATATTTATTTACAATCAATGCATAATTAGTTAAAATTAATATACATAAATATTTAGATGTTAAGATTCCCATTTTATTATAAAGTCATCAATGACTTGAAAAGCACAGATACTGTACACCGATATTCGCTTTAAAATAGATTATGCCCGTTATATTTTGTCTTTGATCCGTTAAGTATACTTTTTTTCGGAATACAAGAAACTACGGTCCTATGCATAATATTACTTACCTGGTTTGGTAGACTGTCGAGTAAACAAACAACAGAGGAAGCTTTTATAAGAATTTCTTTACCGTTTTCAATTTTATAGAACGTAAATCTAAATAAATATATATTTATTTATATAACTTCAATAATGACATAATCTGCAATATTTTATATATATCCAAATAGTATACAAATATATATACATAAAGCATATGTGTATAAGCATCTGTGCATAATTAATATTTAGGCGATGCAGAAATATAGTATCTCTATAAATGTTGTCAAAAGGATGATTGCGTAATATAAATTTTCCACATTTCAGAGATTTTCGCTGAAAAAGTGATCAGCAAAAAATTTATGAAACCTATATTTCAAAGGCTCCTACATACAATATGTTATTGGACGAAACTGAATTTTCTTAAGTGAATGGGATGAAAAGTTTACAATAGCAGATTTTTCTTTAGTTTCTTTAGTTACAGGGGATAATTATATCGCTCGAAAGCACAGTATCTCCATGTAAATGTTTATTTATTTGTTTATCATTTTCACGGACTCGCGGTTCATTTGCATATAAGCAGTGTGTGTACATTAGTTTATTACAATTTATCATATGAGTGTAACATCAATATAAGTAGCAATTATAATTTCTTTCATAATACTTCGTATTGCATTATTAAATATACGTTTTATAACTGTATTTACTCTATGTAATTAATAATCATAAAGTATATCAGTTTGTACTCTATATTTTGACCTAAAGATATCTTAGTTATGTCTAAAGACTCAAGTTATGTCTAAAAGACATGTTTGTAACTTTAATTAATAATATATACTCATATTTTCTATTTATTTATTTTTTTTTTTTTTTAATTTATATTCAATATTTTTATATGATTATATCTTTACACTTATGTACATGGTACATGTGTATCTTAATCATAATACATCGATACATAATATAATATTAGATTATGTCGAATTCAACTATATATTACAAAATATAGTTGAAAATACAATATTCGTAATTAGTTATTTTACAAAAAGCATAATGTAATTTCTAACGTTACGGATTATAACATTTTGTAGTTTAAATCAACATATTTGAAAAAATACACTTCAACTATTACATCTTCAATACCATTAAGGTTTTTAACTTAAGGAAGCTTGCCCTTGGCAAGATGCAGGCGTTAAGGTAGATTGTCAAGTAAATGAGATGCATTTCAGAGAACAGATTGTTCAAAGAAAATGCTCCTCGTCTGTTTACAAAGTCTCTTGAAGCTGAAAATTCACCAAATCCCGGTAAAGTGGAAGCCTTTTGGAAAGATACCTGAGACTGAGGAAAATGAAATTAATCAAAATACTTTAGATATACAAATAATCACAAAGTAATCATCACAATTATTGTTCGTTCAAAGTAATAAATGACCTTCCAATTACACGCTAGAAAGTCTATAAATGCTAAATAAATACTGCATAAATATTTACTTTATACAAATTTATTATTAACATGAATGTGAATTTTTGTTTTAATGTAAACATGCACTACTTTGATTAAAAAACGCTTAAAGCAAAGCATTCTATGATGTCAAAATTATATTTTGTTAAATATATTTGATTCTTATACATGTCTATATACAAACAGATATATTTTACGTAAAAATAATTACATAAAATCTATTAGTTTTCGAAAAAATAAAATTCGGTGCATATTTTGGTCTTCTTATATATTAAATAAATATATATAATAACTCAGTTTTTTTATGAATACTTAACGTTGATATATTATTATTATTACACGGAGAAAACGTTTTATCAAAAATTACTATACTACTACTCGTAAGATGGAGTTTTTGAAAATAAAGATTTAACTATATTTAATTTCAGTATTGCAGATATTCTACGAAGAATTACTATACTATATAGTAATCTATACAATAATAAAGAGTATTATTTTCATTTTTAAAAGCCTCATCCTACGTGTAGTAGTAAATATATTATTTTTTGATAAAACGTTTTCTCCGTGTATATTAATTTGTAATTTCTTTCTATACACCCTTTCATTAACCAGACACAGATTAAAGTATTTCTTGTTGATTAAGGCAGCAAGCAATTATTCAACATTCATTTAATATTATATCGCGTTTATATTCATCTATTAAGAGGAATATTAAAACACCTACAAATATAAAGTTTAAATATTCTTCAGAGATATATAGCATTTATATGTTTATATTGACATTTATATTTTAAATAACGTTTATAAAATTAAATTATTATTCTCGCAATATAAGTTAGCCTAATGAGTTTTTTAGAGCAAGTGGCCATTTTGTTTCCCATTTGCGCAATTTTAAATATTTTAAATGACAAAATGGACTGTTGCTTTAACAATCCGCACTGTACAGTCTGGACTGTAAAAAACAGAAGTCTGAAAAAAGTAATAGGTCTTTAAAAATAACAAAAATAAGTCTGGACTATTACTACAACAGGCCAAATATTTTAGTCTCCATTTTTTTCAAATAATATTAATAAGTAAAATAAAATAAGACATATGAAAATTAATTCATAACCTTAAAATGTCTCAATTATAACAGTGTCGACTGTACAATCTAGAACTGTACATTTTTACAGTCCAAGACAGTTCTCTGAACAGTCTAGTCTGTTAATCCAACAGTGAATTTTTTCAGTTTACGGATGGTAGTTTTGAGACTGTCCTCAAATCGACGCGCAAATATAATGAGGCTTTTAAGGACCGACCCACAAAATACGAAGCTGGGGCCCCCTAATCTCATGTTGTTAAAATTTTAAAGAGCGTTAGGCGAACAAAGTCATCATCAAATTTTGCGCACAATTTAGCACGCGCAATCCGGCAATTAGGGCACCCAAAGTGGCAGGCGCTAATAAGCACCGGATCATTTGTTTATATGTATATATAAAGGAATTTAAGGAGACATCTACTTCTTGGGCGTCTATAGTTACGTGAGTGCCAAACATTTTTTTTGAAAATGGACAAACACCATTGGACGCTCTTCGGACGTCTCAAAAACGGGATGCGCAGGCACCGCGCGACATCATCTACAGATGTTTTTCGGAAATGTCCCTGAAACTTTTGTAAAACTGTAATGCGTTTTGAGACCGTCCCCGAAAACTTCAGTTTTCAAAATTTTTCCTTTGCATAAATGTAAAAAATATATCTGTCCTCCCTAAAGCTTCCATTAATTAAACTTATAAGTATATATATAATATATGCATAACAATATAACAAACTTCTATTAATAGAGGAAATTAATAATCAAATATTAATAACAGATATTACATTAACCTACAATTAATCAAATTCGTTTTAAATTCTATTTATATAATATCCACTATAAATAATAAAAATAATTACCACTATTATTATGAATTTTAAGATTGATGCAGTTTATAATTACATCTATTGTAAACTTTATTTGCGTTTTTTTGCGATGATATTATATTATTTTAGTTCGAGACTATATTATAAACCAAAAGTTGTAATGTGTATATAATAACTTATTTCTTATTAAAGTAATTAAAACATAAATTAATTTCTTAGATAACCATAAAACTTGTTAAAAATGCATTATTGAACCAGTAATCAACTTATCAAAATTCAAGTCGTTATTTTTTATATACAATAATTTTAATAATTATCCATTCCATATATTCTGAATATTATTTTAATTAATAAAATCGATACTACATTATGTTAGTACGTATAAGTTTATCTGAAGTGAATCATAATTAAATGGCGTTTTAATTCATTAGATAATATCTCAACTAAAATTACAAAGCAAGAGTAATAACACTGAGTCCTTTTAAAAATTATACGTTATAAATAGTCCTGACTTATACGGATGATATTTGTAACAGAATTAGATACGTTAATATTATATAACATTACATTGAATAAATAAGTTTTATTTAAAATGTTTATATTTAAAATATGTTAACATATGTGACATATGTTTACCATAAAAACGTTGTATTTACATTGTTTATTCGTTTACACTTAATGACAATACTATTTTAATTTTTAAAATACGTATAGTTTTAAAACATTGAACTAAACGATAACTTGACTAACGTGGCAATTTAAAGCTTATTAAATCGCTTAATAAATATAACTAATGAAAGACGGATTTTTATAATATAACGTAACGCAAATAAATTGAAATGTCTAATTCTGACTTATTTGCATATTGTATTATTAAGTTTACTAATTTAACTAATAATTAAAATCTATTTTTCTGCATTTTACAACGTAAAATTTGTAAAGGTATAAAAATATAAATTGAATTAATAAATATTTATAATGTTAATACATAAATATATACACAGTAGTATAATTTGCAATACATTTTAATTTTCAATGCATCAATGGCAACATCAACAGCAATTAAAATCATAATAATTACTTATATTATCTAATTAAATCAATTAGAATTCATAAAATATATTATGAAGTAGATTTGTATAATTACTTGAATTTCAATATAAGTAAAAATGTATAACTCTGCGATAGTTTCAGACAATAATAAGCAATTTGATACTTTAGTTACACTGGACTAATTTCTGCTATTAATTGTTGTCGACATTATGATGTAACTATAGTTTATATGTATATCTGATACCCAATATTATAAGTGGTCAATATTCGAACACAATAATACTGTGATATCACAAGGATCATCAGTTTATTATTGTCTGACGAAACTTTTAGATTTACTACTACTTGGAATGTAATAACACTTTTAGTAATATATGTAACGATTAAATGGCTGTTCAAAAATATATGAATTTTAAATAAACGAAATTAAATTTAACATTGCAGTCCTATAATAACGGTAGTTATCTCAATATAACCTTGCAGCTTTTATATAATATATTGTTATATTATAAATTTTTCGTACAATCTAAAAGTGAATACGTAAAATCTCACTTATTGTGATTGAATATTCATTTTTTAATAAGTTTAAAGTCAACCATGTACAATAAATGAAAAATAACTTTCTGGAAAAGATAGTGTTTTTAAAAAAGTAATAATTTACTTATTTAGTAAATATAATAATAAAATACTATTGTCAAATTATAAACGTGTTTTAGTTAAATAGTTACCCATCCAAGTAATGAACGTCCCATATTCTACTTAACTTCCCCCCTCCACAGTGTGCCAATGCTACAGCTCCCACGTAAGAAATGTAAATTTTACTTTTTGTACGTAACTTTTAATAATCAATAAATTAAAAACAAGTTCACTTAGAGAAAAAGTGACAAAAATTACAGTTACAGAAATTTTCACTTATTTAATTTAAGAGAGTATAATGTGAAATATTAGTTGAGATTATAAAGATAATATAAATCTCTTGAACATTTAATACTATTGCACATTCCATCTACTTATTTATGAATGGATTTGAAAATGTTTTGGAAAAATAAGAAAAAATATATATTTATTTAAATTATAAATTATTTAAACTATATAATTATATATGATTATTTTATATATAATCAATCTAACTGTAATAAATTACAATATTTTATACTCTAGAGCAAAAATACTATCAGCTATTTTGGATTAAGTAAAAAAACAATAAAACATATAAATAAATAAAACAAACAGATGATAACTATAAAACGTTGGACTATCATAATCATATTGTTAATTTTTGAATAATAATTTTATAATATTCTTATGTTCATTTGATGAATGTTGTAACTAATATATAAAAACTTATATTCAAATAAAATTAAATTAACACATAAGCAGAAGTAAAAAAGAAATAAAGTAGTAAAATTACGTGTGCTATTATATGTCTCCAAGGAGTTTAAATATTACGAATGTAAACTGAGAAAAGTGTTAAATACCTTGTTTTCAGGTTAACATTCTATTTAATACATTTTTCAATAATTGAATTCTATAATTGTGGTGCATTGTTAAGATTCAAGTATTAATAAAATATTAATTATGTAATAAAAATTATATTTATTATATATATAATATAAAATATGCTTGTTCTACTACATTTATTTCTTTAAAATAAAAACTATTTTCCTCTGCAAAGTTTTATGACTACATTTTGTTAATGAATTAAAACAGTCATAAAAATGCAAGTACAATTATATTTTAAGTATTTATATACATATTTCATAGATATTATTTTTATATTGTAAGAGTAACACGTCTGGCAATGAATTTACGAAACCAGCAGGATTACATTTTAAAATATAGTGATTAAAATTCCAATTAAGTATGACTAAGTTTAAAAAAAAACGAAAGCTTTTATTAATGTATATATCAAGAAGAAACGCTTATAACATTAAAATATTAAAAATAACATTAATATTAAAAATAAACAACAATAAAGGCAATGCAGAAATATAAACTCACGTAGTTATGCTAATTAAAAGCTATTTTAATACATAGTACAATTATTAAACATTTATTCAAATTTAGTTGATTTGTATAAAATTGTTTATTGTAAATTATTTTATAATTAATAAATAAAATTTCAATAAACTTCGGTCATATATATTTTATACAAATAAACAAGTTTCAGAGCAATAAACTAACATATATACGTAAAAGGTTTATTTTCAAATAATTATCAGAAGCTATAAATTATTTCAATAAATGATTACCGTGATATTTATAAATTATAGTAGCTAACTATGATAATAAATCTTTGTACTGATGACTAATAATACATCTTTAAACACATACATTAAGGTCTTCCTGAATATACATCATTATTAGAATTCTAGAAGAGGTTTTCATTACTATACATTTGTCATTGATTAAATAATTATTTTCCGGAATTCATCATTAGCAATGGTTTATATATACTTTATAAGTTACTATACACAAAATATTTTTCTTATTATAATATTATCGTATAAATGAGCGTTCTGTTTATTAATGTGAACATAATAACGTATAAATATTTTATGAAACATTTTGTAATGTCCGTGCATTAAATATGTATTTTATTTTGTTTGCAGGTTCAAATCCAAGCTGGTACGGTGTTTGGCTAGTTTTTCTTATATAATACGAAGTCTACTAAACCTGGCGGTTACCGTATTTACACCCTGCGTGGCACTTAAAACAGTTATAGGATTGCCGTACTGGGCCAGTATAACGGGTATTACATTTATATCTATCGTTTTTACGGTAATGGTGAGTATTAACTGTTCTTATGTGATAAAATAAAGAATAACGAAACAAAAACGTTGCTCGTGCATCACATCAATTTCACAAATACAGATTTAACCATAGATTTTATGATAATTTTATATTTACTTACAATCTATATACAATCTATATACAATCTATATACTATATATATCTATATACAATCTATAGTACAAAAACTTGTACTTCACATGGACTTATCAAAGCAATTTGATATTTCAAGTTGCATTATGTTTTATTGTATAATGAGAAAAATCTGTGAAAATTTACTTAAGTTTTACGTTATATATATTTATTGAATATTATTCAATTAATAGTGTACACAAAGTTACTTAGTGTATTAAAATCAGTGCATAACATTTATACAATATTATTTAATATTATAGGCATATTATAATATATACCTCTTATGTACCTAATACATTATTTCATATTATGCGCTATATTAGGGAATATTTTCACTATCATTGTGTGTATTTTACAAATACACCACTTGAATAACACGTTAAAAATAAAAGTAATATTATGCGTCTTCTACTGAAAGTATCGCTTGGTTAAAGTATTCCAGCGCGTTGGCATACCGGCGTGTTAGGTTATGTCTCACGTTCTTACGAATGCGAAAATTACTTTTTGTGTGTGATTTTACATTACTAAACGTTGGTTATTTGTTTATACTGACTGTTTAAAATATTTTTAAATATCATTCAAAAGAATCTAAATAATAAACTTCTTTTCTATTATGATTGCTTGAATTATAAAGTGAAAAATAAAAAACTTTAATTAATAAATTCAACTAAATTAAATGTGATTCATATTAATATATAAATTATATATATAAATAAATTCAGTTATTGTCTACAATTACTACAATAATAAGTTCTTCTTTGACTTTTTATATTTTCATAATTTTAGTATTCGAACATTATTGCTTATTTATTTGTTTAAAAAATACAATATAGTTGAAAAGTATATTATATCTAAACGAATAATTAAAATATAATAATTAATTTCTAATTAATGTTAAAAATTGTATAGAATATATTCCAGATTTAAATTTAATATTTATATCATAATTAAATCTATTCTGAAGAGAGAAAAATGTTCGGATTCCATTCTATAATTCTATTCTAAAATGTCATCTGGTAAATACTATATTACGAATGATAAAAAACATAATCGAATATTTAACTTCAAAGAATTTTAACCATGATTGTAGCAGTATATAAAAGTTTAATCAAATTATATTATAATAATATTATTTTGAATTTTTAATATTATACTACTATCCACATATATAATAATATTTATACCTATAGTTTTTCTTACATTATTTTTATACATTATATAGGGTATACAAATGTTAAAATATGTATATATATATATATATATATATATATATGCATAATAAGTCTGTCTAACATTACATTATATATAATCAATGAAACTTATGTGTATATATATAGTGTTATGATGAACTTAAATGAAATTGTTTTTCAATTTTCCAAAGACCCTATATTTTGTTACTTTTTGTTCTTCAGTCTTGTAATGAGAAACTTTAAGTACAGTTTACGTCAAAACATTTGTTGATCGTGAGTTACTGCTGTTATCTGTTTGTATGCAAGCATTTTTAATTCGTTCAACTTCTTTTTCGCAAGTTGTCAGTACTTTACTATACACTTAATTTCGAAGGAAATCCACAACAAACGAATTTTTAGTCATTGGATATGTACATCTACTAGCTTGTAGATGTAGTCTCGTCTTTTCGCAAACTTTATAATTTTAGAAAAAAATAATTAATTTTTTCTTTTGCCATTTTATTTATTTAACATTTCTAATAATCTTATATTAATTAAAAACTTCTCTAAAAGAATTTATTTTAACATTTCAAACAGAAATTAACAGTTCATTATAATTTAGCGAATTAAATGAAATTTCTACTAGATGATAATACAAATGATTACGTTTAATACATGCAAAATATTTACTTTTCATTGTTAAATATATTTCGCATTATCTATATCAAAATATTATAAATATGAAGACAATATTGAAATTTCCTTAATTTCTAAATTAATGATGATATATATATTTTGATATTCTTCTTTATGAATTTTGGATTATTTAATTTTTGTAATTATAATAGGAATTTTAAAATTAAATGTTATTCATAAATTGAATTTATAATTAACTCATTTTTCTTATTAGTTTGCTGAAAGTTTATGTATTTAAAAATAAATGTTTTCATAAATTGAACGTTGTGATTATTCAGTAAAAGAAAAAGATTGTGTAAAGTTATTAGAAGTAAATATAAATTATTATAATGAAATTCTTATACTTTTTAAAACGATTAAAACATTTTTTACATAAAAAAATTAATTACACTATGCCAAAACTCAAATGCACTTTAATTATACATCTGTGGAAACTGCTAATTTGTAAACCGAACAATGTCATAATGCGAACTGTATTTTTACCGCAAACAAAATTTTAACGAGTTTCACTGAGTAAATAAACATTTCCATTTAATAATCAAAACATTTATTTTTTTAAAAACAAAAGTATCTACATTGTAAGTAAATATATTAATTTGTATATCTTAATTGTTTTAATCCAACTATTTATTTATTGAATTTTATGATGAAAACAAGCATTTTAAGAAAAAATATATTTGTTCTGTGCACTATGGTTAACGTATATTTATTGCTACGATTTTCATTTTCATTCAATAGCATTTTATTAAGAAATTTCGTAATTAATACTATTTCGTTACATTTATATTGGAAAATTTAAGTCTTGAATCTTAAATTTCTCAATTTCTAAGCATCTTCAAATTTGGCAATTATTAGCATTCCGAGTCGCTCTTTCTTCTTTATACGAATTCAATGCAATAAAAAATTAATGACTTTGTTGTATTTGATTTCAGGGAGGATTAAAGGCCGCCATCCTTTCCGATGTTATCCAAGGTCTTACGATGATAGGAGTTTCTGTTTTCATCATCGTGCACGGTACTATAGACGCTGGTGGTGCTAATACTGTGTTGAATGTTACACGTGAACGAGGCCGCCTAGATTTTTTTAAGTACGTGCTTGACAAATACAGCAGTTAGTCATAACAAACAATACTTTTTGCATTCGTATATTTATATGAATTAGCTAACGATATGCGTTATGAAACAAGTTTGGTTTGTGAAGTATTATTTATATTATTGTATAATATATATAATCAATATGCACAATCAATATTATCAGTATTATTATTCTATTATTACACCAAAACAATTACATCAATAATAATTGAAAAAACAAAAATGCCACGAATTATTGCTGACAATCACACTTCGTTGTATTAACTTGTTTAAATATTGAATAAACCCCGGCCGATAATGCTGCAATTTTTCAAACGGTCACTAAATTATTTTTTTTCGGTTGAAGACAATTAAACAATTAATTACGAACGTAACAAACTTTATTATAAAAGATAGTTTGTCATTAAACTTAATAGAAACAGATTCGAGGTCATCCCACTAACATAAATTTTACTCTTTGCAGAAAGTACCTTTATCATCATTATAAAGCATTTAATATTACAGTAATATTTCATGTAATCTGACAATGGCTTCAAATTTTTCATCCACTATCTTATTCTGATCATTTCATTACTCATTTTCGATATAAAAACAATTAATGTTTAAAACACAAACATGCTTGATCATAACGGGTTTTAGTGCAGCACAAATCATGGTGCATTTGATATAAATGTATCGACATTTTTCTTGCAGTTTCGACTTGGATCCAACAATTCGAGTGACGACTGTTTCTGCCTTGGTTGGTCAACTTTTCATGAGCTTGTCCGTCTTTGGGTGCCAGCAAAACTTTGTACAAAGATATTGCAGCATGAGCAGTCGCAGTAAAGTTGTAAAGTAAGTAACTCATTTAATAAAGTCTAAATAAATGACTAACGCTAATCCTTTCAGCAGCTTATCTATTTGGCAAAATCCACTACGTCCCTTTTATCGATTACGATAGCAACGTTGAAAATAACTTATCCACGCTATCCTTCTCAATAAACGTCCTCCTTTCAAATTGGATCATCATCTTATCAGAGACAAACCAAGTTCACGAGATTTATCAAAACAATTTCCAATCTGCCTGTGAAACTATTTTCTTATTAAAATGCACGACACGGGGTCGAAATATTTTTGTAAGGAAAAAGACTGTGTCGTTTATTTTAAACGAGTTATGGAAAACGCAGAGGAAGCCACGAAACAATATTTTCGCACTTACTAATTACTTTACTTGAAACATCACATTCGAGGGAGAGTAATCAATTTCACTACGACTGTGTTTTCCTTTTTATTTAGAATGTTGCTTTTATACTTCAAGTAATTCCGAATTTGGGTCAAAGCAATTTGAGCTTGTAGTCCCACTGTTAGTTGCACAGATAAAGGAACAATCTTTACGTTGAAACACGTTATTTCAGAAGCGCAATATTGTGCTTCAAAAATGTTTACGATTGGCTTAATAGTGTGTCTTCAACTTAATAACATGGCATTAAATTTTACTGAATTAAAAATCATTTCTCGTAAAAATGTTGCACTTACAAAATATCGCATTCTCTATTCACTTGAATATGTATAACTATAAGAAATAAATATATTTAGTGAATTATTGATTATTATATAGCCATGGAAGATTTATCAGAATTGCGCTTTTTATAATTTCGTATATCAATAATTGATATAACTTTTAGGGAAACACGGTCTTACGTATTGTTAATAAAAAATATATAATAAGCATTTATAAAATAATATAATGTATTCGGTAATAAATAAAATGCTATGAAATATGATTTATCTACTAAAATCAATAAGGTATTTCCTTTATTAATATATCAATGATATGTGTATTGAATTGGTGATTTTTTTATGTCATTGTTCTAATTTTTCGTTAAATAATTTAAATTCCGCGTCTTTTTTACGGTTATAAATATACGCATCTTTCCACGTACGTTAATAAGTAATGTAATAATATCTGTAATACTGAAGCTTTTATTAAAACTATTTTTAAAATACTCTCAAAAATGTATTTCTGGCACTAAAAAGTTATTTCTTTTATTTATACAAATCTTATATTAGTTCACTTTTTCGTTGATTTACCTATTTTTATATTTCGTGTAATTGCCCTTTTACATGTTTTACTTTCGGAACATATTTTCACCTAATTATTCATTCTCCTATCTGTCTTCCTTTTTTTTATTCTTAACTTTTTATAGCAATTTTATTTATATTCTCTTCACAACCTTACGCTGAGATCATTTTCTATAATTTATCTTTTGCACCTTTCTTTCAAACACAATGTATCTCTATCAATTGTATTTTTTACTAACCTATTTTCCGTTATATTAATTTACGTGCGTTTATATTTATTTAAAAATACCTTTGTGTAATTATAGTTATAGTGTAATGCAGTTATATTAGCGTTCACAAATTATATCATTTAATATAAATATCTTGAACAGCAGATATTGCACTAAATTAAAATAGGTAATTTAATAAATGATGCAGTAATAAATTGAAAACTAATGTAAATTCCTGAAATGTATTATTTATATAAAAAATATAAAGCTACGTGAATGTTTCTATTATTTTTATTGAGCGGAACTTTTAAAAACGTTCTAAAATGGTCGATTATCTACAGAAGAATAGTTTTTAACAAAAAATTACAATAGTGCTTTCAAAGAGGTAATCACGCAGGCTAATAAAGTTTCACATTTTAAGTCACGTAAGGACCTAATCAGGTCAAAGTCTTTATGCCTGATTTAAAATTTTTTTATTGTGTAACGTGATTCAATATAGAAACATTAAAGATAATAAAATTTTTTTGCACACATGCATATTTAATTAAGCTAATGTGTAATATGTGGAATCGGAAAAAATAACTTTATTATTAAAAAAAACTGTCTTTAATGTGTGTATATTTTTTTTTATTTTAGACTTAAATGAATGCATATTATCATCGTATCTACATACTTGTGGTTATTTAATGGTTACTAGTTTGTTTTAATTTTATGCTGTTGTTAATATTATTCAATGGTATTGGAAACCTTATCCTCATTAGTCGTTTAATCAATTTGAATACAATTTTGATGTCTTTTAGTATTTACAATTCTTGATACTCTCATTGCTATTAGATACAGCATATATGTAGAAATTATGAAACTATAAAAACTATTTAAAAATAGTACAAAAAATTACTCTTTTAATCAGAATGTACATAAAATCTTATTAAAAAACTTTATTCCGCATGAATTATCATAAACCTAATTATCTTGGTTTAAAATTGTATAATATAAAGTAAAAAAATGAATTTATTATAATGCAATTAAAAAAGATAAATTTAACTGAATTGTTTTCCGTCGCCTTATTATAATATTTCAATTGAATACATTCAGAGAAAATTATTCATAAGAAATTTAAAGGTTTATTATCTATCGATTATTACTATGGTAATAGTCTCGAAGAACAATGCGTTCAACGATCCATTTAAAATTCAATTTTTATTTATTGAAATAAAATGCGACATGTTTCATAACTTTCAATTAAAGTGAATTATTAATATTCTGTGTAATCTTTATTTAAACATATATACAAAAATGTCTTATTTTACGAAATTTCCGTAGAAAAGATATTAAAAGTGTCTCATTGTTAGATACATTTTTTATTTATGTCTTTTATGAAAATGTATACATTTGAGACACTTAAATAATATTTCATATCCACAGTAAAAGTAAACATGTACTGCGAATATTACATTTTTATGTTTAATAGAAAAATTTTGTTTGCATTGAAATTTTATACGAGTTTTAAGATTACAGTTGTTTCGAAATAGATATGATTTATTTATAAGTTTTTTTTTGTTTCAGGACCATGATGGCCAATATTCCTGTTATCACTTTACTATTTTCCTTATCTTGGATAGTGGGTATGGTGATTTTCACGAATTACGCAAATTGTGATCCTTTCAGTCTGGGTTTAATTACCAAATTTGACGAAATCGTTCCTTTCTACGTCGAAGACAAATTTTACTATCTTCCTGGACTTCTAGGTTTAGTCATGGCTACTCTTTTCAACAGCGCACTTACTTTAGCAGTTTCGAATCTTAACTCCTTATCAACAGTCACGTTTGAGGACTTCCTAAGTCAAATCCCAGCGCTAAAAAACTTAAAAGATATCCAACAACTTCGGCTTATTAAAATAGTTGGCGTAATTTATGGAATCCTGATAATTGGAGCAAGCTTTTTAGTCGGAATGTTGTCTGGAGTCATCGAATCATCCATGTTAATGACTTCGGCAACTTCCGGACCACTTCTAGGAGTGTTTATCTTAGCAATGCTAGTACCGTGTGCTAATTGGAAAGGCGCTTCTGCGGGAATGATATTCAGCCATATCACAACTATGTGGTTAACTTTTGGAAGACTTTCATTAAATACAAAGACAGAAATTTTACCAGTATTAAACATCACTAACTGTCACAACGATACTTTTTCTGATCATGTAATTAACTCCACCAGCTTAACGAAAATTATTGATCAAAAGTATTCACAGCTACATAGCCATTACGATGAAAATCCGATTTTGGAAATGACACCTGATAGTCCTTTGGAATATGTTTATGGTATAACATATATGTACTATGCATTCATTGGTAGTATATCGACTATTCTTGTTGGAATTATAATCAGTCTTTTGACTGCTGACGAAAAGGCCGATGCTTATGAAGAATATCTTCTACATCCTTTGGCTTTGAAATTTTCTAAATTATTTCCTGGCAAACCTAGATTGTACGTTGGAAGCAGCAGAATAGGAACAAATATAACGAGTGCCAACTCAACATCAACTGCAACCATCAACACTGGCTCTGGAAAACTCTCTCCATGTTGTAATACAGACGATGTTAAAGTTAAATTAGACGCATCATATATAGAAAAACTTGATGCCCTAAAAAAAGCTTCTCTTGAGGTTACAAATGAAGTTGTGAAAGGAACTAGACTTTGAAACAATTGTTTTCTTTTGACTCGTCATATCAAATCAAAGACTTGGATTTCGAGTCAAGTTGCGTGCCAATATTTATTATATTTATGATTAGCCAATTTAGTAGTATTCATTCAAAATGATACACTTTTGCGCATAGAACGAAACGTACAAAACTGATTGAGTTTTGTTATAAATTATTTTCAAGTTGTCTTCGAAAACCAAGTTTCGTGGCAACTTAGAGATTGACGATCCGACAAAAAGTCGGTGAACAGCTGTGATGAACCAACACCGCGATCGATACACTCCACGAACTCATCAGTCTCGACTCTCTCATTTAAACGTTCTGGAAGGTACTTCTCGTATCCATTTGTAAATAATATATATATGCAATGAAGTGAGAATGTAGTGAAATCAATCGCAAACAAATGTCAAGCATTTACGTACATTTACACTAGCAACACGTGGTTAATGTTAAATAACAAGTTACATTCGAGGTTAGGTTGCAAAATGATAAATGAACAATGCGTTAAGATAGGATGTTTTGCAAGAAGAAATTCTTGCAGCTCCATATTCAAATGACATACTGTAAAATATTTTTATTTTTTAATTTAAAAAAAAAAAAAAAAAAAAAAAAAATTAAAGAATCTTTATTTTTTTAATATTTATAACAAATATTAATAAATATTAACAAATATTTTTTAATTATTTTTCTTATTCATTTTTTTTTATGCTAGGCCAGTTTAATTATTCTTCTTTATTTCTCATTAAACTCTATATTCGTGTCACTTTGCAATTGATAACATAGTAAAATACACATAACTACTTCTATCACATCTTACACCCACATACTGACACAACCCACACACCCATGCATT
>JABFQC010001914.1:0-17578 GCA_022817085.1 Psilanteris sp. ZL-2020
TTCGGAGGGTTTGTCCGAAGCTTTTCGTCCCCGTGAGAAATGGCACCATGAATGACTCATAAACGCCCTTGTTTCGTAATATGCAATTACACCCCGCAGTAAAAGCGCCCGCGACCGATAGCAATCGGCACAGCACAGCAAATTTCGCGAACAGCACTAAAATGCACGTAAAACGTTGATAATTATTTTTACTGCGGCATATTTTTCGTTTTAATTGAAAGGCGCGCGCGCGCGAGATTTTCTTCCCTCGGGCCATTAAACGCAACCTGAAATCGGATCGCTACTTTATTACCAACGAAAGTAACGAGACCTTAATGCGTCCGTGGCATCGCGAATAATAACAGCCAGGCGTGTATGTAAATACAAATAACACCGTGTAAAACATCGGCCCGTTGTTTGTACGCGTTTACGAGTTGGCGAAAAATCACAAAAGAATGACAGAGAGACGAACAGCGAAGAAGGAGAGCGAGCAAATAGCGCCGTCGCGTTTTGCATAATTACATAAACCCGGGGCAGACGGAGAAGGAGAGACCGTGGCGTGCAATTATGCGCAATTGTTTTTCACCGAATTCTTTCGCGTGTTGGCAACTTTATCTGGATCCTTCGAGACAAGAGCGCGAGAGCAGTTGGGAATTGTACGGTGCTTTTCCGAATATCGACCGATAAGGAAGACCGCTTGTTTTCGTTTAATACAGTCGTTTGAGTGCAAACCTTTGCCCCCACCCTTTCGCGGTTTTCTACTGTAGAGTCGGAGAATCAAAACGAAAGTTCGTACATTTCGGATTCGTTTGCTGTAAACTTAGAAACGAAGTAATCAAGTCATGGACTCATTGGTAATTGAACGCGAAAGTTATTTAGATTTGATGCGAATTATTTCTATCATCAACGCCACGCAGTATTTTGTAACGGATGAATCCTGATTGTTGAAAATTTGCTTGAATTTCGTCGTGATAATTGGGATATTACCGCAAGGGTAATCCGAGAGTAACAAGCGGGTTGTTTTTGAAATTTGCTTTTTAATATTGCGAAACCTTCAAATTAACGTTTGGCTTTTTTTAATTACCGCAAGTATGGGAGATATTACTCTGTGGAGAAAAATGTAATATTAAAACTGACTATACATTATGGTATTTCAGGGATTTGTAACCAAATGTTTCGAAAATTATTATACATCTTCTAGACAAATTAGCCATATTTTAGAAGAAAAATTTGTATAAAGTACAGTAATTTCCATAATGCTAATCATGATATCCTAATAAAGCTATAAGTATGGTATTTTGTAATTTAACTTTTTTCTACGTGTGACAAAGTTATGGTTTCAATATTACCGTACAGTTATAATTTTGCAATTACTGCACAATTTTTAAACTGTCTTAAATCACTGTATATTTCGGTTCAAAAGTAAGGTTGCTTCGGAATGAACGTATAATTTTAATGACAGCGATCGAGAGTAATTATTTTAAATGATCGTCTCGTTTTATTTTGAAAGTGCCGTGAGGTTGATTTTGGACATTACCGCACGGGCATTTCGAAGTTACCGTGTGGTTTCGTGAAATTATGACTCAGAGTCCTGTCCCTAGGACGCGGGTAGAGTGGTGCGCGACGTATTGTTTCGGGTTGAAGTAAATATTTACGTAGGGGGTAATTGCGCCGTGCGCAGGCAACGCTCCGAGACAGAAGTCGGTTAAAAAGCGTGCATCCGTGAATATAACCTTGTAACTTATCCGGATAAATAAGATTTATTGATTGCGAGCGGAGGCAGAGCGAGTGACCCGAGCTGTCACGCGAAAATGTTATTAGAGTTTCAGCGACGAGAAAATTATTGCTTCGATTATTTGTTAATAACAGTAATTGTCCGCGAGTGACCTTCGGGGCAACGAAAACGCGATGCGGAGCAATTTCGCTACGGGGAACGGGTGTCGCAGAAAATGAGGTTAGGTCTTTCATTCCGCGGCCTAATTTGACTGTATCACGACGGCGACCTTGCGCGATAGACGATTGATTCTAAATGACCTTCTAAGGATAAGGAATTCAAATTAAACCTTTTATCGCGTTTTGCAATAAAAACGCCCTTTACTCATTTGACACAAAAATCGTCCAATAGAATAAGAACAAAATTTGCTTAACAGAAAATCCTGAACTAATTGAAACTCAATAATTGATAACCGTTTGTTCTAATGAACCCTTGTTCAGTCTGAAGTTGGTCTCAAACCGGAACCATTGATTGGTTATTTTGTAGCCCTTACCTACTAAACGACACATTTTCGTTCCGCTCGGAGGCGTTAAATTATAATAAAAACCGGCGTCTTTATCGCCCGCGGGGCATAGCATCAATCACCCTTATCTTTATCACGAAATTACGTTGAAATTTACAGCCGCGTCTGAATAGCTCCGCGTCAAACTTCGTGCAACAATAACGCCGTATTTATTGCAAAACACGAACGCCGTGAAATTGGCGCGCCGACTGTGCAATTCCCGATGGGCGCAAATACGTAATTGATGAATTGCGCGAGAAATCAAGTGAAATTTGCGTGATTCTCGTGCTTTCCGAATGAAACGGACAACGGTCCTGCGGAAATCCGTCGGCGCGCCATCTTACGTTGCTATAGGGATCGCGCGCCACGACGGCACCGATATGAATTATCGCCCGGGTGTAATTAGTTACGATCGATTTCCGCGGATGATTCACGGAATTTTCGCGACATTACTGCTGTCATCAATTTTCCGCCTCGCGTGCCTCGTCAGTGAATCATTACTCGCGACTGCATCGAATGTTTGACTTTGATTGCGTTTGATAATGCTTCGTGACTCAGCTATGAGGAATTCGAACGCTGGAACCACACGGAGATGAATCACAATAATTTGCAATATGAATAATAGGATGAAAAAAAAAAGAAATATAACTGAGAATGTCTCATTTGATGGCGACAGGACCGGTTTGAGTTGCAGCGGTTGGAAAAGTGTACTTTTCCGCCCGCCTCGGTAGGGACGTGTTGATAATAATTCGATAACCTGTTTTAAACGATTCGTGATATCGTTGAACAATCGGTTTAGTTGGAGAAATGAAAACGTGGCGTGTTCCTTGCGCGCAATAGATAGTGCAATAAAGCGACACGTCAAAAAAAAAACATCGCGCAAGTGGCGAGCACGCTTTGACGCTAAATAATGGCGCGTCGCTGTTATTTGATTATAACAAACGATACTAATTTCGCGTTATCGAACAATAATGGAGCGTCGTACGTGCTGACGGTAATAGCGATATTGCAGTCTGCGCGGTGTCTCGTCGATTCATTCAAGAAATCACGAAGCAGCGCGAGCCTTTGTTGCGCGCGGTGAACCGTCGTCGAGATAATGGATATTGCGCTGACCTCAATGTGTCGAAGTGTACTCGTAACCATTTTACTACTTACCTCGCTGAATAGTCAATCACCTGCCGGATGTAGTCGCGAATGTTTCTTCAGGAGAATATAAATGACGCGCCAATTTTTCCCGCCAATTTTTGCACAGTAACCGCGAAAACTTGCGTAGACGCTGGTAAAAATTCAGATTTTGCGTTCTTGCGCGGAGCTTTTTCGTGATGGGAAAATAGGAAAAAATTTGGTTTCATTTGGATTTTATTAAAGCAAAAAATTTTATTTTGAACACTAGGGAGAAAAGTAGTATTTACAATAAAGGAATAGCTGTTTTTGTATAATATGATGCGTACTTAATTTTTCGATAATTAGATGACATTAAAAAATGTTTGAAATTGGTTAATTTCAATTTCGTTGATTATTCTATGGTGTGAAATAACCGTGGTAGATGGATAATGTTCACTTAAGTTGCGCATCTGTGAACGCGCAACGGACTGCGCCTTCTTCGCCGGAAATTATTTGCTTTCGTTCGAACACTTTCACGGCTTTCAGATAAAGTGTTGACATTGCGTAGTAAAAGAAATATTCCTTTGCGCGGAATAAAAGAACCGTATTATTTTGCGCGATGTATCTTTACTGCCGCAAAGTTATAATACCTCGAAAGGGATATGCAATTTCAGCCGGACGAAACAGCTCTGTCAGTTCACGTGCATTTTTGCAAACGAATTTCAGCGTTTTTTCGCCTACAAATTTAACGACGTCTTGTCCGATAAATTATCCGATAAAGCCTTAACGGTAATTTTATCGCAAAACTGAATGACGCGCAACGCCGCCGAAGCGCAATTATCGTTTTTATTTTAAGATCAAAAGTGACTAGGGGTGGCGGTTATGTGCGCGCATGAATTATCATGAAAACGGAAGTATAATTTTCTGCAGAAAATTAGGTCGCCAAAATTAATACCGAATTTCGCGCGGGAAAATTGTTTATGAAAACAGAAATCGAAATTGTCGTGGAAAAGTAGTTCGCGAGAATGGTTCGTCGAATTGCGCGGGAAAATTTGTTGCGAAAAGGAAAATCGTATATTTTGCGCGGAATAATAGTTTATTGCGATAGATACCGAAGTTTGCGCGGAAAATAGATTATGAAACTCGAAATCAAAGTTTGCGCGGAAAAATGGGTCGCGAAAATAAACGCGGAAAAAGTTTGCGCGGGAAAATAGATCGCGAAACAACGCCCGAAGACCGCGCGCAATTTGTCGAGATTACGGCGCACTTAACGAATGCAAATACACGGTCCGCGGAATTAGCATTTGCGCGGAGAAATATTATGCGCGGCGGCAGGTCACGCGTGACTCGTACAATCGAACGGCTCGCAAGGTGCACGGCTTTGCGGCAAGTGGAACGCTCGTCTTTTTCCGTTCGAAAAGTCGAGCGCATAAATTACCATACGTGCATGCGAACCGCGAGCGAGAAAAAGGTCGGCGCGCAAAATCTGACGAGGACGGGCGAACGAGGAAATACGTAACGAAAAAACATAATGCCTTGGAGTGATTGCAAAAATGGGTTATGCGCGCTTCGCGGTACGCAGTTTTTGAACGCGAACGCGCAGGATATGCGCTTGGGCGTGCGAACGCGAAATGTCCTTGCGTTTAAAAGGATCTCGCGACGCGAATCAAATGACAGCAATTCAAACAAAAATAAAGCGACGTAGCGACGCGAGACTCGAATATCATAAAAGTAGACGATTATTTATGTGGCGGAGAAAAAAGGTAGCGTTTTATTATAATACAATACGTTTTTTATTTCGCGCATCCTGTTTCGCTCGGCAAAGTTGAGGAGGAGGAACGGGATAAGGATTTAATTGCGTCGATGAGGGAGTGAGACAACTGAATGTTCCCTGGATAAGTAAAGTGTTACGCCCTGGGTCACGAATGACTACTTTTCGCCCAAGGGCGGAAACTAAAATATTGTACCGCCGATAAATTCTTTATAAAGATGTATATTTTGAGACTCTGATGTCTTATTATATAAATAGAAAGCTTGTTTCGAATTGAAATACAAAATGTTTTAAATTAAAGAGACTAGTATTTTAAAATAAAATGTGTTTTTGAAGTATTAAATAATATGCATATTGTATTTCATTTTCCCTTCTAGAAATATAACATATTATTTATGTTGGCAGTCTTAAATAAATACACATTTATTTATATATTTTAGGGTTTGCATCTTGAAATATGCTGTAAAATATGAGATATTTTACTTGATTTTAATCCAAACACAACAAATATTATTACATTAATTTCTTCAAACGTAAAATGAGATTACAATGTTCGTATTCCAATAGATGGTATTATTGATAGTGTTCCCATGTACTTTGAAATTAATTGATCTACTTTTTGTTTCAGGTAAATATTGCTTGCATCCTATGACAGAGCAGAAACGTATCACGGCGCGTAAGTTATTTCACGACACATTTTAGACGGGACAGGAAAATTGAAAGAAGAAAAATGTTTGCGTTAAAAAATGGGCTTTGTTAACGAAGGCGACAAAATGTAATGCAAAGATTTTTGACATTGACTAACACAATTCGTATTGCGCGTCGCAATTCAAATATTAAAAAATGGTATTTGTTTAGCTTTTCAAAATGCGCGTGCCGTAACATAAACTTCGCGCGAAAGTAATAAATAATTTATTCGATATTTGTTGAGCAAACAGTTTCCTTGCATCTGCTACATTTAACTTTATTTGAACAAAAATTATTCAGCATGTTTTATTTATTAGATCCGCATTTTATTCAAAACTGCTTTAACAAATTTTTTTTTCATGCGATGCGAAATATATATTGTGTTATTGAATGATTTAATTATTTGTTATTTCGTTATTGGTAATGAATATTATATAGCAATCAAATACGTTACGACACAATTGGATGAATCGCTGATAAATTGTCACATTTTCACACAACAACGTTAGAATTGCATAAATGAATTAACATATCGAAAAGCGATAATGGCGTCACTATATGAGTGAAAAGAAGTTCCGTTCTTTTGAAATTTGGTCGTCAAACGGTCAAGTCTTGAAATTAATATACAACGAAAATTTCAGATGTATGATCAGATGTATGTAAATCTCGTGTTAAGGGTATGAGAATATAAGACAAAACTTTACTGTCACGAAAATAAATGTTATAATTTAGTTACTGAAAGAAAAAATACTGAAAGACAAAAAATAGTAATTCTTTTATTGAAAATATTATTTTTGGTACATTTAGGTTAATTTTTTGTATAATAAAATAATTTAATGTATAATAAAAAGGTTCGTCGATAAGTTAGATTTTCTGTGTCTATGAACATGCAAAATACTATATTTTACTTGTTTACACCTGAAAAATATACTAAAAAGTATCTATAAGTTATATCATTCGATATAATAACGCAAGAATTGGAAAACAATCCTTTTTTAACCATATTTTAATCAACGGCGGAATTAAAGCGAAAACAATGTTATTATACGTAGTTGATAACTCAGCAAATGCGACGGAGTAAATAAAGATGGCAAATTCAAGTCCATTCTGCAAAATTGTGTAGTCGAGTGTCTTTCATAAGAAAAGTCTATTCCGTGTGGGAGATAACAAAATGGCGGTCGCAGTCGTGCCATCAAGTTTGTTGAATGCACGAGCGTACGTCTCTTTGCGGACGGTTAGCCGATGTTATCCCGTAAAACTCGAGGCAAAGAAAGAAATGGAAAGGTGGTCGACGATCCCGTGAATATTAATACGCCATTCGTTGGCAGATCTTATCTCGTTAAGGGATTCTCTTTCGTCGTCGTGCTCTTTTACCGCCCGTCGACCGATTTACATGACGCTCGTCTCCCCTCCAGCGTTCCCTCGCACTTGTTTGTTTTTGCTCCAATTCCTGCGACGAACCATCAAGCTTTCTTAAACATTTTCCCCCGTCGAATTAAGCTGTTTCTTCATCGACCACTTCCAGTGTGCTTTCTTTCGCGTATTTTACGATTATTAAATCGCGCAGACTGTTTTGCATCGTTTTTCTGACGTTGAGGTTAGAAATGGAGACGTGAAGTTGGCGGCGTATCGTTCAGTGTTACGTTTTTGGACGTTGGCAGGCGTGACGCGGGCCGCGGAACTCGTGACTACCTTCATTGTGTGTAAAAGAACGATCACGAAATGACGCGCCTAAGTGTTTTAAATTGTCGCAAATATGAAACACTCGCGCGCGACGTTATAATTTGTCGAGCACTTCAATTAACGACGTTAGCTTTTCGCGAGAATATGTTTCGTCACACGTACTTGCATGTATATTGGCTCTCGAAAGAAACGCGAAGACAGAGACCCGAAGTTTTTCGATATCCTAAAAGCTACTTTCCAAGTTATACCATTTCCAAGTTTTTACGTGCCTTTTATGAATCCCTTCAAGAAACGTCTTTTCGGAGTTATTACTGAACACCTTGCTTTAAAGTACTTTCTTACTCTGGCATAGTTTCACTCACGACGAAACTATACAATTGAATTGTAGGACAACGATACGTCTCGACGTTGTTTAACCATTATTTATTATACGGAAACCATTTTCCGAAATTCCGTGTAAAAGCAAAACAAACTCTACAAGCAAAATAAACAAAAGTAAACAAATCAAGTGGTTATTCAAATCAAAAGATTCAAAAGACAACAACAAAACAAAACCGAAAAAATTTTATAAACACCAACAAAATATTGTAAATAGAAGACTAAATGATGCGGAAAAAAAAACAAAAACAATAACATTCGGCATTTCCCTGCCAAATATTTGTCGTCTCTGTCGGAATTGCATTAATCAGAGTGAGATGAACAAATTGAATGGAAGCTATTTAAAGTTCGCGAGCGTGCAGTTACAAATGTACAAGCGCGTATGACTCGTGTATAAAAACCACATAACTCATACTTAGGTCACGTGATCCAATTAAGACTCAGGAAGTGATTCGTTTAACCTCAATTTTCTCAGTGTTTCTTTACAATTGCGAAGGACGGATGCATTCGATCGCCGAGGCATCGATTCTTTTGTTGGTACCCAATGTGAATTAGCGTTTTCGCGCCGAACAACAAGGACAAAGAAGCGAAATGGTATGCGAAATTGGCTACCATTTCGCTTTTTTCAGTTCGTCGCGCGCGAAAAATCGGTTGCAAGATCGGCGGAATGGATTGATTCGGGGAAAATCGCAATAAACCAGTTTATCGGTCGTTTTCACTGGACGTTGATCCGTCTGTCTGTGCGTCGACGTCATCGGCCACAAACGAAGGGGAGCGCGCGAGAGAGATCCATTAACTTATTACGTGACTCAACTGGTAAATCGTGCAAGCGAACCCGAGATCAGATCGTCTTCCTTCCGATTGCACACGACTTATCTCATCGTACATAATCGATTCGTCACTGCACTGCGTTTATATCATTGATCACATACGCTCGCAGCCTCGCGTCATTCTTGGTCGTCTGGGTTGTCGATGAAGTAATGAGTCTGACGATGACGCAAATACCGGTTCGTTTTAAAAATTGACGATATTTTGGAAAAGTGTTTGTTATCAGCTGGAATTCATTGCTCGGTGTTTATTTCTGTTTTGCGAATATTCATCATTTTTGGTTCACATTTGTCAGGACTAAGATCGGCTATAATTGGGAAGAAGTAGGGGTTTGATGTGGAAACCATATAAGTGAGTGGGATTCCTGAAAAGGGGCATTTCGTGATATAGGATCGCCAGGAGTGGTTTAATATTATTTATATATGAATGACGAGGGCTGCCTAAGTAGAAATTAAAATTTTATTTACTTTGTCTAGTTTAGTGGCCCAAACCAGGACTTAATCTGGCATGCACACTTAAGTGTTAATTGGTTTAGAAAATAATCTTTCGCAATTCATATCAGGTTGCTAGATAATGACGCGGTTTTAATTGTTTCGTTTAAGTTAGTTGGTTAGGGTATTTTGTATTTTAAAATGAATTGATATTGATGTTCAAACAGGGTTTCGGTATGGGAAACTTAAAAGAATTAGGGATCTACGACTATTACGAGTCTCTGAACGATCGCAAAAAACGTATTCCAAACCCAATCAGGTAAATTAGCGATAAACAGTTTCGCTTTTAATTAAACTACATTAGAATCGGATAAACTATATTTTATCCAATTCTAAACCAGATATCCAGAAACGCGAGTGAAATCGATTTAGGAAAAATAATTTCACGAGGACGATAAAAATACACCCGTTGAAACATCAATATAAATTCGGTGTACGTTAACCACCGTGAAAGCGGAGCAATGGAATAAAAAATGGCAAAATCGTTCCATTATGTCGAATCGTTTGACGGGTTAAAATTTAAAACACTTATTCTTATGTCGCGACCGGTCCGGTGTCATTGCGTTAACCGCATTTTTCGTATCGCTTCCATTTGCGTTTATTGCGCATTTGGCGTGAAAAATTGACAAAGCGAAAGCGCGATTGAAATTTCAGCTTCATTTTCGGGATAAACCGAGAGTTATTTACGAAATGGTTTAATTGGTAAATATATTTGTTCGGCGAAAAAAAAACCATTTATCGGCACGTGATTTGCGTGGCAATGGCCATTCGCATACAACATTAACCAACGTAAGCATACATCACCGATTAACCGGTGCACTACGTGGCGATCGAATAAATCACGCGACATTGTTTTGACGTATCTATTACGTAGGGTCGCCGTACAAAAAATAAGCGATTAAAAGTAATCAAATAATCCGAAGAAAGGTGAATCGAGCATGTAAAAAAGGTATATTTTCCATTCACTGAATTGTGTTCGTTTATTTTTTATGACTTTTAACATCGAAAAATTTGGAAAATGATCAGTTTTTAATTCGTTTTATTCCATTTAAACGATTCAAGTAAACATTGTTTTTCAATTTATGAAAAACGAATATAAGAATTCAAATGGTATTCACAAATAAAATTTAAAAAATGCCTGCAAAAGTCACTGATTTTAATTGTATGAAAATTAAAAATCGATTTGACATATCACATATTGTAAATTATTTTTATGTTTTCAACTTTATTTTCCACGTTTGCATTATTCGTCGACATCACGTCTTATTTTCATATAATAATTAACAACAATCCGTTTCAATAACACTTCGTTTGTAATAATTTAATTTTTTGTTTAACAAATTCCGTTCGTTATATGATGTTTATTATCCCGATTGAACGGGACAGACATTGGAAAATAAATATCACTTGGTTATTTATTGACAGTCGAATAATAAATATTCGTACTTGTTCAATCGTTGAATTCTGGCGGTCTTTGTAAACATTTTTACAATAATAAAATAGTTTCGATTGCGGACGGGCGAGTTTGTAAAAACAAGCGTAATTGAATCAGAAAAACTTTTTTTTGAATCGTAGTTCTTAGTTAGTGATTGAAGTCTGGATTTATTAATATATGTATGAATTTATATTATGTTATATGTATAAGGTTAGTGATATATAACCATATACAGATAACGTATTGAAATATTAAATCAATATATGAAACTGCTAGTTTGAGGACAATTTACAATGTCGTATATTTATGTCCCTAAAGTAGCCGTTACATGTATATATATATATATATATATATTATTATAAAACGTTGCTCGGCTCAAATATTTTATCCACGTTTCGCCAAGTATTCGTCTGCCGTTGCGGTATATCTGCATTTATTTTGTAATAACGCATTTTATCTTAATAAATGAAACCCATCAGTTGCATCGCAATTTTTATGAAGCAATTATGAAAATTATAAATTACAACAAGACGTCGAAAGAATTTTAAGTGATGCACGGCAATGACGCGATTGTATGAAAATATCTATAGTGCAACTAACGGTTTATGATTCATAATTTATTTGTATGTTTGAAAGGCCGGCGTTGCGTTGTCTGACGTGACTATCCGAGATGGAACTCCACACGTGACTGTTTCTCATTTTTTTTATATATTTTTTCAGATTATCTGAAATTGTATTTACGGCGCATATTTTATTTCCAATAATTGGATTCGAGCGAGGGAATTACACGTTACTCGTAAAATAGAACATTTACATTGCCATATTTGATTAACAATAATAATCCGAAAGTTTTGCTTTCGTTGCAGTGTTTCTAATAAAACACGATTTGACCAAATTGTTCCGTAATTTGTATGTTACAATATGATTCGGAAACATCTAAAATAGAATGTACCGTATTGATTAACAAGATGTTTTATTTTTGTATTTTCATTTTACTCAGTCTTGACCCCAGGGAGGAAAATTTCAATAAATACCTCTGTGAAACAAACGTTTCTTCGACATTTGACACGTTATGTTTTGCAGCGATTAATAAAATATTTCATATACACTGAGAGAAAAACTGTTCCATTGAAATAACCGAAATTGACACAGCAGATTTCATTTGGTTTATGAAAATGAAATTTCAGTTTAATCAATTGTAAATGTCTGTTAATTTCAATATTAACCATATTTTATAGTTGCGATAGTAGATGAATATATTAACAAGAACTATATAATTTTTGTAGTAACCAGATTTACTGTAATTTTCTCCCAGTGTATATATATACGGTGTACAACAAATTTGTGTACCAGATAAATCTATAAACAAGTTTCTGTTTTTTGAAAAGTATTTATATCCATTATTATAAATGCATGTCCACTTTTCTTATTACATTATGCATGGTTTCGGCGTGTAGAAAAGTAAAGTTGTTTTTTTTGTTCTCGTCTATAACTTAATTTCATTGCTAAATATATAAATACTTCAGTTTCCATTTCACCAGTGCGTTTTTACTATGTTTTTTCGTATGGTCTTTTTTGCGATAGTTTTTGTTTCATTTATCGTCTCAAAGCAAAAAGACGTATGACAAAACCTCGAAATAAACTCACAATATTCGGAACCAACTTTTGTTGGATCGCATGTTTGTGTCGAATAAGTTATCAGGCGAGTTAGTGACATTCGATGACAATAAATGATTGGTTCGTTTTCGCACACGACACAGACCCGATATGTATTTGGGATAGTCGCTGGCCGGAGGCCCCACGCACCGAACAGTTCTTCCTTGGAAATTTGTTCATCAACGGATTTTGCCGGTGAACACGCGACTCCCGCTAATTGAAGTGTCGATAAAGTTTGTTCAAACTGTGTCAACCGTTTATTTTCTAGGCTCGTAAAAATTCGTTATAGTTCCACTAAATTCGACGTTGCACCGTTCCGACCGTCTTCTCTCCCACTCGGTCGTTCAACTTTTTTTTTATTACAGTTTTATGTTAATGACTTTTAATAATAAGCTTAGCATGAATAAAAGTAAGCCCTGGTTTGATGAATTTTTTAATTGTCGGCTTAGTTGTATTTTTTTTTATATTTTCTTTTACGGACCGGGGGCTGGGGGGAATGTGGTGGTATGTAATAGTGAAGTTATTATATACATTATTCTTCTGCATGTGTGTATTGTACACATGTAATAACAATGGTAAAAGTAGGTTATTCATAAAAATAAGATCAAAAGTAAGATAGAGTGTAGTGAAGTATTTCGCGCGGAGTATTGACGTTCCAACAAAATCAATTTCGTAATATATTCAATATCATTACATTTCGTTCCACCTAAATATTCATTTAATCAAAATTTTATCGGCGCGTGTGTGTTATAAGAAAAGTTTCTTCGTACATAAAATATGGCTCAACTTCGGTACAACTTACCCATACCGTCATCTTCAACATAATTTTTATTAATTATGATAATTAGCAAGTTTGCTCTTTTATTCCTCTCGCAACTTCTTCGCATTGCGAATGCCCCCTCGCCGCGCTCTTATTGTCCTACGATTTATTTATCACCAGAGGTTGAACTTGGCGAATTAATGAAAGAAAAGCTGCGAGCGAGGCGCAATGAGCGAAATTTGCATCTGATTTTTATAATGACGGAAGTTATGCGTGGCGCGACATTTTTTCTTTCTCCTTTTTTACTTTTTTTATTTCATTTTTCCCTTCTTTACTTTTAATCCTCTCTCGCCTCGACCGATACGCCGCGCGTCCCACTGCTACGCGCGTCAGTTGGAAATGCGTCTGCTACGCTTTATTCTCGCGACTGAAACGTTTAAGTTCTTAATTCGTGTCAAAGTTTTATTACTTCAAGCACGGTTGCTTAATGTTTCGCTTTGACGCGATTCACCGACAGGACAAACTTTCCGAACTTTTCCGCGCATGTTTGACTTGTTTGTATAAAAGACGAATGCACACAAGTAGGCTGCACGAGTCGCGTGTTGTCGCCACGAAGTGCGCTTCAGTTCAAAGTAACCCCGTGTCAGCGCCGTCTGGAAAAATGTGGGAAAACAATCAAATTGCTATTAATATACTCCGACATATTCTGAAGTTGGACGCAGATCAAATTAATCTTTATGAATACTAGAGGGAGCTGTCTATGTCAAAAAGGTCTGCGATAGTCATGCAAATATTTAAACCGTTTTGAAATAGAATATGGGGCGGGTTTGTCGCGATTCTACTAGATGTCTCTGAGGCATGGATAGTTGTTGGCGCTGCAATCGAGCATGCGTTAAAATATAGTGATGGTTACTAAAACGCGATTTTCATCTTTGCTAAATCAGAAAACGACATAGTATTTAAGATAGTTCTCTACGTCTTTTGCAACGAAGTTTATACCATACTTCATACCATTTTCTGAACATGGGAGATTATTTTTACACGACAAATTTTAATTTTCAAATTAAATTATTGATGTAATAAGACAAGTCGGTTTTTTGTCACGTCGTAAATGACATTTCTTCCATGTTAATAATTAAATATTAATATTCACTTTTATTATGGAATAACTTTCTTCGAAAATGAGAGCGTATCATGAATGATTATTACATATTAATTATTATAATTAATAAAAATATATTAAAATCTGTCAAAATCACTTAGAGAACCGTTTTAAGCACTTTCGGAGCCGGCTTAGCCTGATTGTCGTCAGGGTGCGCTGACGACGCCGACAGTTGGCGCTGAGTTCGGGCTTGCGCAGAACCGTCCAGGCGGCGCTGCCGTGCGCAAACAACCAATTCATAATTATTTTCACCGTCGACAACATCCCAACTGCATTCCGCAACGTCGGAATTGTGATGCCTTTTAACGAAGCTATTTTTCATATGCGCAATACAGTAACGTTTCAATCCAGAGAGTCTCGTTAGAAGTGGCGACATAAAAGCGTCACACGCGACAAAGTGAATGAAACTTGCGCAACATGGAAGTTGAATTCGCGTCAAGCTAAAGCGATGTTTATGAAATTTGTATGGCGCGTCGTGAAAAAAAATACGCGCGGCATCGCATTAAGATTTATCGGGCGGGCATAGAAAAAAAATCGGAACAAAAAGATAAAAAAGCAGGAGAAGAAAAAGAAAGAAGATGAAGAAACGTGCTCGGTGTCTCTGATTATCGGGTCGCGTAACGAAAACTGCACGCGAACGCGAGCTTACGCGATTATGTTACGTTAGCGTTACGTGTGGCGTTCGCGAGCGACTCTGATACATTATTAATGCAAATTTCGAGCTCAGTGGCGCCGTTACGCAGCCACTTACGGAATGCGCCACTTTGCCATAAGATGTCGCTTTTATTCCAGACACCCATAAAAGTGTCCCGCGCGCTGCTTTTCATCGCCTACGCGAGACGCTCTGACGTAAAGCGCTAAGGAATATGCGACGCTTCTGGTGGCGTAAACTTGTGTTTTAGATGAAATCATAAGGATGAAATTCGAGACGCGAAACGAGGTAACCGTGGTGGATGGGTGTGCACAATTTAAGGTTGTTTGACGCGTTCGTTGAACACGGTTTCTGTGCGCTTACTTACTCGGTCGCAGAAAAGAGTTATGTCGTAAATTACCATACTTTTGATACTTCAATAATATAGTAATCGTCGTTGGTAAAATTATTTTAAAGCATTACGATATTATTCAAGTAATTCCTTTGAATGCAATATAATATGTGATAATATAAGATAAACAAATTAAATTAAAAATAAGTAATATAATTGAAATTTCCATGTTCAAAAGGAATTAGGTTTAAGAATAATTATATTTTCTACAATTATATGTTTATATTTCTTTATTATTAATATCATGATTTACACTTATATAATATATTATATAATTACATTTATAGGTAATTACATACTTACCTTTACGACACTTATACACTATGTAAATTTGATACAATGTATTTATTCATAAATTCCAAAGCACATTTTATTCTAAAGTTTCTGCCCTAGGGACGTAATATCAATTTTTGCTACAATCAATGTTGGTCTATTTACGCCAAGGCATTAAAGTTCATTTTTGTCGTTAATGGAAAGTGCCTCTTTATCTGGGTGCGATTTTGTTTGAAAGTAATATTACATGCTAAAGAAAATGTTTAGGTGCAGTCAATATATTCAGACGTGTATAAAACATGCGGCGAACTTTAAGTTTCGTTTTTTTATTGATGTTAGGAATGCCTTACAATGATTACAACTGATCCGGCAACTCAAGCTTATATGTTTAAAATTGTATTAAAGACTCTGCAACCATATTCATTTAGCCACATATTATTCATCGTATTCGCATAAATGAATTGCGTACCCGAAGAAAAATGATGTTATTAGTTATGGATTATTCAGTGAACAGTTAAACTCGTATTGAAGCAGTTAAATATTGTATAAAGCGGGAGTACCATCTCATTGATTTACTTGAACGTTTAACTATATATAAGCGCGCATGTGTGTTTGTATAGGAGTGAGTGTAGATTTATATATATATATATATAAACAATAATTTTTCACATGAATTATTTAGTGTAATTATGTTATTATTATTATTGTATATGAAATAAAGATATATACTGCATTAATTATTGTCGTCAATTTTGCTCATTTATTTTGCAATTTAATTTATAAATTTAATATGTAAATTAAAATACGGAGAAAAATATATCATAAAGATCTATTGCATTATAAATAATAAAGGTAAAGTATAATGGAAGGATTACAAAATTGGAGGGCATTTGTTTCTATCGCATAACGACATTTATTTTTCCAATTAATGACGTTTGTGTGTAATCTTTCTCAGTATACTTTTAAACCGTCGAAAAAAATATCGCAGAACGAAAAAGAGTGCTTTTTTGCACGGAACACCGAATCGAAAACAACAGAACCGGCCACTTCATCTCATTTTGTTTCCCACGTCTTATCGCAAGGACCGTGAGAAAAGTGCGTGTTTGTTATTGTTTACATTCGAAAGGCATCAAAGGGCGTGGTTATCGTATTGTTTATGCTTTGCCTGCTTACTCTGGAGGTCACGACGAACAACAACATCACTTTCGATCGCCAATAGAGTCATATTTGAAAGTACTTTTAATTCCGATTCGAACCTGAAAATGATTCTTTTTTGCGTCGAATCACTTGAACCCAACACAAATGGATGCAATTAATTCCCTGGGCACTTTTCCCGCCAATATCCGACGAAGTCAAGAACTTTTAATCGCGCGCTTTCTCGGCGCGATTTGTTATCAATTTCCAAGTCCTTTTGTGTAAAATCCCGATTTGTGCCCAAATCGAGTTTGCGCGCGAGCAAAAAAGAATCGCATACCCGTACAATCGGCGTAATGACATTTCGGCGCATGACAATTCCCGCGACGCGGTGAACAATTTGACCAAGCCATACGTCTTTCTCGGTAAGACGATATGGCAGCGGATTCGCAAGTTCAACTGAGGGAAGATTTGCGCGGCGCATAACTTGTCGCAATGGCTGAATTCGAATGGCTCTGCATTTTAAAAGTCATCGTGAAACTTTAACATCACTTTTACATCGTGCCGCGATCCCGCGCGATCTTATTTGTCGACGGCGTGTCGCAGATTAAGCGACGACCGGTTGTTAAAATTGGAAAATAACGTAAATGCAATTATTACTAGTCGACCACGGATTTAGGGACGAAACCTCGTTTCCAGGTTTCGTCGGAAAAAATCATCGAAAAGTCATCTCCCCGTTTAGAAAACCGTTTTCTGAATTAGATGAAGCTAATTCTTGATTCGCGTATACTACCCCTAGTAGAAATTTCAATCGGGCAGAAATATGGCCCCGATGTGGCAGTTTTGTTCCCATATAGGGAACTTCTCAGGAAACCCGATCAGGACCAATAGGTGCATGTAACGCATGGGTATGATATG
>JABFQC010001915.1:0-17578 GCA_022817085.1 Psilanteris sp. ZL-2020
TTATAAAGGGGATCGAATATCTGATAACTATAGATCGAATATAGAAAACTATGGTTAGCTACGTGAAACAGATGCAAATTTGGAACGTTGAAATAAATTGGTAAATTTACGTAACTAATAAAAATATAATGTAATGTTTATTTAGGAACTTTTAACTTTTACTAACTTTTTTACGTATAAGATTAGTATATAGTATCGATAATGAGTATATATGAAGAACATGTTTCATTAATAAAGCACAAGATTAATAGATGACACTGTAATTAAGAAAATGATAATATTAAATGATGAATTACAAAATTATAAGTGAAGTATTATTCCATTGCATAGTCGAAATATGTTATTATATCTATATCAAATATACCATCGCTTTAATTGCTTAAATTATATTATCTTATTTTATAAAAAAGTATACGTTACAACGAATTGTATAATATAACGATTCAAATATAGGCTCTCTCGCAAAATTGAACGAAAACTAAAATTAAGCTAAAACTGATGGTAATTTTGTTATCGTACTTATATTTCATGACTTTTGTTGTAAGTTGAACAAATTTAAGTACGATCCAATAACAATCTAATTACCAAACTGGGTCAATTAATTATGACCGTATTCTTTATTTTCATATTTGAGACTTTAAAATAATGTAACCACATATCATGCAATGAAACTCGTAATACAATTTTACGCATTCTTAACAATATAATAACACTATATAACACGTTCGTTTTTGTGCTTATGAATAACCTCCCTTTTATCGAATATCAGGAACTTGTTTGACTTCATATGACTAGTTTTTACATTTTATTACATTCTTTGGCGTTCGGTTCCCCATTTTAATTTTCTGGAGATTAAAAAGTTTTGAAAAAACGAGCAAGGATCCTGGGTCGGGAAAAAGAACGATGATTGCAATGTGCGCTAGTAACCGCGAACGACGGCGCAGACTAACCAAGCCCGGTATTCGTGGATCGCCGGCGGACATGTGGCGTGCAGAAATTGAGATCCATAAGATCCGGACAACTTCGCGAAAGTTTCGAGGAATTTCCGTGTAAATGCCACACGGCGCTACGCTTATTCGGGAAATTGATGCCCCAATGAACCTGACCAAGGATGGTCTAAGTCAGAGTTAGAGAAACTACTCACGAATTATTTAGCATACAAGTATTGAAAAGATATTCATTCTTTGATTCGATTTTATTATCGAATAAACTTTTAACGCATGATACAGTACCATTTTCTGTATGCTGAAATGCACTTAATTAATTGGTACGTTGATTTCAATTGATCGAAACAATGGCGATAGGAAAGTTTAGTTCGGAAATGAATTTGAGAGATGAAGTTTCGGTTTACCATATATATTAGACGGGGATTTGTTTAAATTGCCTAAACCTAAAACAATGATAGGATTAAGCTAAACTAGATAACTTTGAATGAAATCTGCCATTTAGTAGAATTTGGCTATTGGGCCATATCCCTCTTTGAATGAGTTCTTCCTGTTTCTTAACTGTACATGGTGTATTTAATGATTCACACAAAACTGATTTTATAGGAATCAAATGATAACTGTATAGTTTTCCATAAAAATATGAATGTATTTCGATAACATAAATGAAAATTATTAAATTAATTCTGTGGTTATAGTTTATGTTTGCACCGATGTTAGTGATCTGAAAAGCATACCTCTGATTTTCCGTGCGCTAAAATACGCGAATATAATGTTCGGTCACGTAATGTAGCGTGCTAGCAAAATTATTTCACGTATTGTTTCTTTAATTTTATAATATATATTTTTATTAATAACACGTATTTTATTGGTTATAATTAAGGATTTTAAATTATAAGGTTTAAGATTTATTATACCCCGAAACAACTACTTTTAAAGTTATTTAATTAAAAATTATTACTAAGTTTGAATGATAACTGCAAGTAGTAAATGGTATATAATAATCTTAATATTGTATTACGTTTTATGCAATTCTTCATATAACTAATTATAGGTTACAGTATCGATTATTTTGTTATTAAGCTATGAATAAAAATAGCGTAATAGAGGTGGGTTTTTGCAAATAGTAGTGATTACCGATCAAAAGGTGTAAATAGTTAGTTACGGTGTTTATAGTTTCAATTATTATTATTATATCTAATTGAATTTTAAAAATGTTTATAATAATTTTTAATTACTATTTCTGAAATTAAAATTCATTGTATAATTTAATTCATAGATCTCAACTATTCATCATAGTTAACTTTATTTATTTTAATTAATTATTTAATAATTATTTATAATTCATAAATGTTTTATTCTTTAATGACGTATTATGCAATTTTTTACAAAGAATAAAATAGAGAACATGAATTATTATATTGAATTAATTTATGATATAAGTAATGAATATTCTTATAACACAATTATTTCTTTAATAAAAAGCCGTACATGTATATTATTAGTATATAACATAGTGGATTAATATTGTAAAAATAATACATGTTCATATCAAACAACAAGGATTATTACTAAAACGGAATGATATTTCAGTATTAGATTAGCACAAATATTGAAATGTTTACTCTTACTTTGATATTCATTGTTTGATTAGTTTAAATTAATGCAAATACGTTAAAATTCTGTTTCCTTAAAAATACGATATTTTATCTGTTTTGATGAATAATACCAAATAAGTTACATTAAATTAATAGATAGGTTATTTTGTAGTTGGCGAAGCGGTGTAAACAAATTTACAACAGAATCTGGTTTTCAGAATTAACATCGAAAATCACATTGCAACGGAATTTGCTTTTAGAAAGCAAATCTGTGCTGCAGTCTTTAAATTAAGCCAAACGCCGTCGTGTTGGAAAACAAATCGGACTACACTGAGCAAAGGGTCAATTGCCTCTTTGTTGCAGCCGCGTGCATTTACAGAGTTTCTCAATATTGGAAATAATCTGAGAACCTTTTTCATCATACAACGAAAACCTTCTAATTTAATGTCGAACAATCGAGATGAAACGAAATCTCAACAATAAACATTCACTAAAATTTTTAATTTGCATATACTTTCTTATATCGTATAAAATGAATACCTTATTCTGACAGGAAGATACATTAGGTCATTTATTTTACTACAAAAATGAGTAAATTATAATTATGTAGAAGTTTAATTTTTAATTATTGTAAATTGCGTTGATAATATTTTCATTAAAAGTAGATGATCATAAAAATAATATTTCAACAAATTTAGAGTAAATAAACGTATAATATGAGTTATTTACAAATTTGTTTATGACAATAAATTAAAACTAAATTATGTTTCAATTATTACCTTGAGTTTATATATATATATATATATATATATATATATATATACATGTCAGTTTATTAGGTCTAAATTGAGCAATGAATTAAAACTGATATATATTTTAACAATGGTGAATTCATAATGGTTGGGTTGACGTTAAGGGATATATCTTAAATTTTATCTTATATGCATATACTTCCTGTTTCTCATACCAAATCACACTAACCTACTTTAGCAATTTATTTTTCCGCTCGAAATATACATACAAATTTCTTTACGAATTTGTTCTACATTCTTCTATTATATCAATTTAAATTAAGACAATAATAAGCGTATATTTTGTACGAATATTAGATACTATTTTTTAATTAAACTACAAATTACAATCTTGACAATTTTACATTTCCACAATATATAATAATAAAAAAAATCTAATTCTGTAACAATAGCATTTACATTTCATCTTAAACGAGATATCGATTCGTGGTTGGCCACACTAAACGAAAATATACAATGGCAACATAGGGAAATAATACACCTGTAGAAACGAAGTGAATTCATGCTATCGATGCCTTATTTTTGGTCATCTCGAACCATTGGATGATTGGTCCGATTGATCATGACAAAAACTACGGTCAAATGTTTGCGAACAAATCGAAAACCAATTAAAGGCTACTTTGATTCCCGCGACGTGCAACGAATGGTAATCGACACTACTTCGAGTTAGAAAAGTATCTAGAGCGAAGTCGAACTTTCGTAAACACTGACTTATATATTGGCACAGAAACTGCTGTATGAATTGCAGAGTATCGAATTACTCAACTTGTTCTTTACAACTTTCTGCTGATAGGTGCTAGACGATTTGTAATGTGTTTACAAGTGCTTTGAATTCGATCGACGTGTTTACTAGAAAATCGCTTGAATTATTTGTAAACATCAAGCTTACTTGTCTTTTTTATTTTCAATTCGTCTTATGTTTTTTATTTGTTTATTTTGATTCTTCTTTTCTATTGACTAATTTAGAGTAAACATATATATAGTCACTAATATAAGTGTCTTTTCATCAACTCGAAATTTTGAACCGCAATAAATAAAAATAATATATCGCGTATATAGAAAGGAATGAAGTTTTAAAGTATTAACAAATTTTGCACACTAGAAGTATTGTATTTTTAATTAATACATAAAATTGCAGTAATTTTTACAGAAACTGGGTTAAGTTAGCACGCGCTTCACACGCGTTATTTCACGTACTTTTTAAATCATATTATATCTACTTAATTATATTATATCCATTCTGAAAACATAATTTTATATTTTTCAATTCAAACTCAGAATTTATGTAGTATGCGTAGGTAACTCACTACAACTTGAGGGGTAACGTGCTTAACGGTAATATAGTAACTGTAGCTTCAGTCATGTGCTGTTTTTTTGAAGAATGGAAATATATAATGTTTACTAATTTTTACTAATGATCGGAAATTTAATAACTTAGTCAATTCGAAAAATTCAAATGTATTAAGACAATTATTGTTCAATAATTTGGAATTCTAGCTTAATAGAACAAAATGCATATAAATCAAATTAATAAATCCATTCCAAGTACTGTGGTTAATATCTATATTAAATATTTTAAATATAGAATATAATTTACATATAGTTAAATACTATATACATATATTATTATGGTTTAAGAAAAAAAATGTACCATATTATTTCTATTAATATATGTTATTCTTAATCCTGGACTGTGACTGTTTTTCTAAGACAATCATCAAATAGTATAAATCAGATAGAATAATAAATGATGTAATAATTTCATTAAATAATTTGTAAAGTTGATTAATGGTACTTGGTCGAAGATAAACGTATCATTAACAAAATAAATAAAAAATACTACACCCGATTCAAGTAACACAATCAAGGGTGTAATGTGTTACTTTGCGATTATGAAAAAATAATACTTCATGTTACGCCACCACAAGGGCCCGAACACTGGTCTAAAACAATCAGTGTAATTAATAATACTATGTGTTCGAGACCTGACATATATCGTATAAAAAAGTCATATTAATATTTTTTATTATATTAATATTTAATAAAATTCTATAAGATTACGTTTAAAATCTTAAGGTAATATTTTGTCTTAAAAGTATCTAAGTTTATCTTTATTAGTTCTATATTTAATGTTTGTACTGCATTAATATAATTTATTAATTTAAATAAATATATTTAATGTTAATTTTATAATTTATTTAGGAATGACCAAGAGGAACTAATACTTAGTATTATTGTGTATTGATTATTTTTATTATAATTGTTAATTATATACAATTATTTTAACAATTATAATAAAAATAATTATAACAAAATTAATAACAAAATTAAAATTATAAGGAACAAGTTTTGAGAAAAATTAATAAATATTTAATGTTATAAAATCAAAGTCATGAATTATATTTTTAACACACATGTATCCGAAGATTTTGTTTCGTTTCAAAGAAGACAGATAAACTGTAAGCTTCAATTAATTAAAAAATCAAAGAATTCAAATGAAAAACATATTTCTTAAGTGAGAAAAACAAATAAAGTAATTACAAGTACTATCTCAAAGTTTACATAATAAAAATATTTAAAAACTTGATTCTGTAACTTACATTTCACCTTTAGGCGGTTCTTCAAGTCTAATGCAACAGCTTAGTATTTTTTATTACAATATTATAAAATATTTCTGACTTGGAAATATTTCATTCTGTTCTTTGTTGATGAGCTATTATTTTTGTGTAAGATATATAAACTTTTAATGAAATTCTTAACGACGTAATTCACCTGTTTTTTGTCACCTTAAAATTAAATTACGTTATCAGTTTTGCAATTAAATATAAATTAGAGAATAACTCGAAATAATTTGAATATCAACAATTATAATTAATCAACAAATTTCAAAAAACTAAAAAGGTCAAAAAATCAAATTTTAATAAGAGTCGTATATTTTCATGGTTTTTACACAATTATATTTTAAGCATAAAATATATAATAATATTAGATTTCATAAGTACAGATATAAGTTGTACATTGAAATGTGTAATTAAGTGGCCATATTGATAAATCTTGGTAAGAGATGAAGTCTGAGTTTAGTGCTATGAACAAATATACAACAAATATATGGACTAAATATATAAATTATAAATAATACATTAATTATATATTTGTATTGAATTCTTTGTAAACGACCTTTCTCTTATATGCACCGAATTAGCAACTCGTTAACGTAAAAGCAAAACATTAATTATATTATATATTGGATACTATTATATATTCTTTTACGTTCAATTATCTCATTTTTGGCAACATATTATTTAAGCGTATGCTTATTATTCAACGTATATAATTATTGATCAGGATTCTCTTACTGCAGAGATGAAATGAAATGCACAACATCGATTATTCATCATAGTTTATTGATTGGAAAGGTTTCGTCTATGGTATTATTATATTATGTGTAGAATATACTTTCAATATTCATCACTGTCGATTTTATTAGATTTATTATTGTTAGTATTTATATTTCTTTATGGATTAATTGACAATAATGAAATATTATTTCATTTTATACACGACATATTCTTAAGAATCTTATTAGATGATTGACAATGGTAACGATTCATTATTTGAAATATATTGATTATATAAAATTAGTTTTTTGTGATAAACCGTGTAGGAGTAATTTTATAAAATAGAACATCAAAAACTTTTTAATTGTGGACCAAGTCCTTATGATAATTTATATGTTAACAAGTCATAGAATTTACTGAATATTATATATAAAATGATAATCATCTCAATTTTATTCTAAATATATAATAATTAATTAATAATGGTTTTAATGTTCCATATTGACTGTCAGCATATATGACATACTCAATGCTGTAACAACCATCGATTGACCATCATCTCACGGTTTATTTGCAGTAAAAATACAATATATACTTGTCAACGAATTCTAATGGTTCCACAACTGGATATGAGGTGAAACTATTTGAAGCATATATATATATATATATATATATATAATAAATTGAAGTATCTGTCAAAAAAGAAACTTTAAACACGAGCCAACTGTGTGCCTAATTTGTGCCAACGCTCAGATTCCAAATTTTATGCACATGTAATTATAACATTATAAAACCAATTCGCAACCATTGAAAACTAACATGAATAGAGTAATTTGAAGCTATTTCTTCAAATGGCGACACTTTTTTCATAATATGACACCAAGTTTGAAGAAGGATACAAACTCCCAACGTCTTGAAATACTGTCCTGTGACCATTATTATGAGATCATCTTATAGAAATGAAGTTATTGTGTTCTTTATTACTTTATAGTATATTTTTATCGTATTAAAGAATAATTTCTTTTATACCATATTTGCGGAAATATTGGGCTTCTTGAATAAGTCTAATAATGCCTGATACATTGGAAATTTAACCACTCGACAATTTATAGCTAATAAAACAATGCAATATATAATACTATACAAATAGTATAATATTCTATATGATTTTCTACATTATATTTAAATTTATTAAAAAAGTGTATGAATTACCAACATTGTAAATATTGTAGTATTATTGTTAATATGCACAATAATAGAAAAGTTGTTAACTAAAAATGAATAGTAGAAAGCATATTCAAGTAGATATCAGTATTATAATATCATTAGTAAAAATCTGAATCATTTTTCATTCATATGATGTATGGTATTACATGCGTCCTTACGTTGTTCCATAATTCCAGTACGTTACAAAACTACTATGCCTAAAGTATACTTAGGAAAATATATGTAATTTACGTATTACGAACAATGCTAAAGTTAAATTTTTTCATTAAATGATTGTTTTTTGACGAATTTTTGTCGAAAAAAAATAATTATAAGAATTATTAATAGTGTACAATTTTTAAATTTGTTTACACACAGGGATTACGTTCTTAGAAAAATATGTAGCTTACATATTCTAAAATATGTAATTTAACGTCAATTATAGTCCTGCAAGACTAATTTACCTCAATAAAATAATATATATTTATTTAAACAAGACAACTTTAAAATATTAAAATCTAAATTTTAATATTTATAATAATTTCATTAATCATAATTATTATATGTTCAATTACTATTTTATGTTCTAATTATTTGATTATAATTTAATAAATCATAAGATTAAAACTGGCAAGGTACCTTACATTGTAAATAACCATGTATTAAAGCCAATCAGTAAATATATATATTTCCCATTACAAGCAATAAAAGCCGTACATTTTCGTATTTTGTGCAAAGCTCCGGAGTATTTTCCTTTTCTTTTTGTTTCACATTAAGCGTTGCTATAATGACTTAAATAATTCATTTTTCCCATGATTCATCATGCTTTATTATTCATTGAATTCGACACTTACATAAAACACAAAAGCGCAAGGCTTATTATTCTTTCCAGTGCATAAATATCTGAAGAAACGGAGAGCATTAGCGCCAGGCAATTTTGAAGCCTATCGATATTGCGTGGGATATTGCGGAACACGAGTGCCATTTCTAAGGTTAAACGAATGCAAACTGCAAAGTGTGGTGCTTATACGAGGCGGGACCTTCACTGCTAGACGGAAGCAAACAAAGGGTAGACCTTCCTTTCCGTCCCCTCGCCTTATCCGTTTTTTCGTTGCTTTCCTTTTCCGCGCTCTGCTTCGTTTCGCCTTCGCGTTCTTCTGAGTCAACTTGCGTGTTATTTATGTATTTAATACCACGCCCGCTAGACTGGTTCAACGCGTTTCTAGGAATCTCTTTTCCTTCATTTTAACCAAGGTTTATTTTGGTTCCTGCGGCCCTCCAATTTCCTGCTCGAAGAAGTTTGACGTCGCGTTGAATCATGAGCATACGAAGCAAAGACTTACTTAACTTCGCCAACGAGTTAATGCAATAATTGTCGGTTAGTAGAATGCGGAAAACTCATTTTTGAATTGGCGCCATAAAAGTTCGCATTGACAAGAGAGAGCGACTTATGAAAAAGTGAAAAGACATTTCACGTCAGTATTGATCAAGACCGTCATTAATTCAAGGTACACGCAAATTAGAATTGTTTATGTTATAAATAAATTGATAAAATTATTCTTATAATGAAATATAACATTCAATAAAATATCATGTGTTCAAACATAGAATTTTAAATAAAATATAAACATTTGGCTTGTTGGTAGCAAATGTTTATACATTATGCAATTATTGTTTTTTTATTGTAGTTAAAACTTAATTTATAATATTTTTGTTTTATGCTTATCAATATTTTCATTTATTTAAAATTTGTTAATATTTAAATAACAAGTACATGAATCTACCTATCAAAATATTGAATTAATATTCAAATTATAATAAATGTTTGTAATTATTTTCATTCAAGGTGATGATGTTTATTTTAAATTATTTCTAATTAATTTCACTTCGATAAGAGTTTATTTTTATAATTTATAATATATATGTTGTTAAAAAGTAATGCTTGTTTCGTTTTATATTGTATTATATTATTTAATGAATTAATGTTTTCATGATAAAATAATAAAACAACATTTCAAAAATAATAACTGTTACTTTTGATACCTCAATAAATAAAATAAAATTCATTATATTTATACATTTATAATGGTTTACTTATATTGCTGATAAAATATATAAGCATAATATGATAAAATAAATAGTATATAAATTATATATTTATTTTTCAAATAATTTAATATATTTGTTTTAAATTATGTAAAATTTCCTGCTCATATACAAAGTTATATTTTATTTAAAATTAATTATCTTCGTTTAAATAAAAATAAAAAGTTTAACGTTTCTATATATAAAACGCTACATTTAATATGAAACAGTATTTATCTAATGTAAATAATAAAATGAATTTTTGAAAAACAGACAAGTAATAATAAATATACATACAATTTGTTTATTTTATTTCGGTTCAAAAATTAATACTATAATTTTTGTTATAAATTTATATAAATGTTTAATATTAACAATACGAATGTGTATGTATTGATTATGTGTTTATAAGCAATACAAAATATTTTTAAATTATAATTGTTAGGTAAATATTATTAAAATAACATTTCTATATATATGTTATAATGATCATTAATTAAAAATGATTATATTTATATCTATTTAAAAAAAACTATCCAATTATAATGATATATAATAATGTCTTAGTATTTATTTTGCACAATATTTGAATTTAGTAATACTTTAAAAACTAAACGTTTTAAAGTCTTCTGATATTTTCAGAGGATTTTCTCTCCTTCATTAGTGACAATTTAAAACACCCTCATGCTTTCCTTATACCTAATGTGCTGCATTTCAGACAACGAAATCAACTCACGTACATCTTCTCTACTAACAATGAATCTGCGAATTTCACCAGATAAAATTGATTTTTTATAACTTATTTTTACTACGCTGAACTCGAAACAATTATCCAAACAAAATATATTGAACAAATTTAAAACTCCAAAGCAATAATGTAAAATGTGTCGAAAAAGCTGAACTTTCGCATTTACAAAAGAGCAACAATGTTTTCTGAACGGAAATTTAATATTACATAAAAATCTGTACATGATAATAAATGAAAAATTGATTTCGTGTTTGGATTTTTGCTAATTCCAATTTTCGCATAAGCTACGATAAGCAAAATTATTCCTGGAAACCAATAAACTTTTTGATTAGGACAGATTATTGAATTTCTTCATAAAATTCTAGTTATAGAGATTGATATTCCTGTAAGCTTGAATTGAATTTAATTTCTCCTTTATTTGATATTACATTCAACTTCTTTAATTAATAAAATTATAATATTGTTTAAATGTCACAATCCAATAATTTGATTGAGTATAAAGCCGATGCTCAACATTAATAGATCTAAATAGTCAAATATACTTAATTAGAAAATCATTGACGAAGAAACTACTTTGATTTCAATATTAAGTCGTTAATTACAGCTACTTACGCGACGTTTCTTGCTCAGATATATATACATATTAACGAGATGTTACATTGCAATGACATTTAGTTTAACGATCTCGCATCAAACGTTCAATCAAGTACTGTTTAGTAGACCAATTTCTCAATGTTCTGGCTTTAGTTCTGTTCCAATCATGACTAGGTTTTCAGTTGACTGATGTTCATATACTATCGATTTCTGCACCTAAAATGATATTTTAGTTATATTCAATTCATGTTTAATAGATACAAATTTACAGTATAAATTATCTTTAATTAAAAATGAAAATAAAAATATATATACATACAAATACAACTGCATAACCGTGAATGTTGATTTGAAACAGTAAAAGGTAAGTAAAGATAATTAACATCTTTTGAAATTTTTCAAAATATTTAGTTTTCCTTAGTTACATATTTATTAATTATAATGTAATTAAGATTTATTAAGTAAAACAGTCGAGATTGATAATAATACAAATTATATAATCAAACTTTTATATCAGAAATGAATAATAATTAATTCACAATTGATTCTTTTTTTGTGCTATGGATATTCTTAAATAATAATGTGATTTTAATGAACAGTACAAATCTTGAATACATAAAGTAGAAGTCATGTTTACTCATTTATTACATCGCAGATAATTATTTCAATTATTTCAATAATAAATTCAAGCATAAAGTGATACAGTTATATATATTATAATATAGTAAACATAAATCATCAAATAACATTAACAACGATGACATTGGATTTCTTTAACAAATAAGAGAAAAAAAACTTTTTTGCATACATTCAAAATAGCGAAGCAGAAAACACGTAATGAAAATTTTTCATACTTTTTGCAAAAACTGAAAAAAATAAAATTCATGCGCCAACGTACGATTAAAGTTATTCTACTTTTGAAACTAGTGAAGTGCTCCCATGTATTACAACCCGGAAAAAACCCAGCAAGTTAATCGCCGACTATGCATAAAAGCTTCCCAGTTATAAGCTGATTGAAAAGAGAGTTTTAAAATATAAAAATGAAAAACTTAACATTTCTTTCAAAGCACTTGTTACGCAGAAACCGTCAGAAATGAATCATTTGAAATAATTTCCAATTATGTAAATGCTCAAGCATAAAACTACGTAACATCTAATCAAGAAAAATATATAAAACTTTTTAAAATGTCTTCAAGCTTCTGATATTCAAATCATTGTTGTATAAATAAATTAATATTAAGTAAACGGAAAATTTAAAACAATTTTGTTTTGTCCTCGTAAAATGTTTATTGCAAAATGGTAAATATTTAAAAGGCGTAAATTATATGTATGACTTTGTGTTCAATATTTTATGCAGAAACTATTTTCAATGATTTAAAAACGTAGACAATATATTGAAAATTTAAAATACGTCGAATAGCTGTTTCACAAGTATTATCCTTTGTATTCTATATAGAATATATATATATATATTTCATTTAGAACTTTTTATTCAAATGTTTAGATTCCCAGAAAAACTTGACGTTTAGATATTCCTAAATATAATGATCTATATAATTTTGTATTATTTTAGATGAAAATATGTTCAAGATTTTCCACCATATAGTTAATTTTGCGGACAATATTAAACACTAATTATTGTTCATTGATGAATATATACAAAATTAATAGTAATACTTAATTCCTTATCATAATAAATTGAAAACAATGTTTAAATAAGTCAATTTTCTTATTATTCATTAAAAAGCTATTAAGAATAAGAACCTTCCCAGACAGAAAAATACAGTCGAAACGACGTTGGCACGATGTAGAATTCATGTTGGTATAAAACGCCAAACCAATGTTGGGCAACAACATTGTTTAAATGTGATTTGCTAACTTGAAACAATGTAATTTTTAATAAAATAAAATAAAAAAATATATACAAGTTTCTAAACATGTATTTATATTGTATATGAATAGACGTTTAATATATTAAAACACATGTTAAAAACGGTCACCCATCCAAGTAATAGTCGTCGCAAACTCTGCTTTACTCTCCTATGCTGTGTATCGATGCTGCTGCTCCCACCACGTGCTAATTCACTTGATACAGCATTTTAATAGTATTTTGTTATCAGCCGTCTATGTTGGAATAACGTTGGCAAACTACGTTGTTACAATGTTATTGCCCAACATTATTGTCAATGCGCATTGCGTCAATATGGGCTGACGACATTAATTCAATATTGACAATAAAATTATTTCGCTATTAACATCCGACGTCATTTTAATTTCGGCACAAAGTACTGTGCCAACGTAGGCTAACAACGTTGAATCATCCTGAGTCATAAAGTGGATTTGATGTTGGTCGAATGTTGGCTAGTCGATGTCGGTTGCCAATGTTGTAATTTCTGCCTGGGTTATATATTTATAAGATTCTTATTATACTACATATGGAAAATGTAGTTTTTATAATGATGCTGACCACGAAGGTTGATAGTCAAATAGACGTACTTTGTCCAATCATATATACATATCCCTATCAGCGAATATTATTATTTAATACGCATAGAATATTCTAGGTATATTATAATATTCCTAGAATATTCTACGAATATTAAATAATATTATTCGCTGATAGGGATATGTTTCCTCTACATCCGTAATAATTTATATAATTGTCTACCTATATGTAAAAATCTAAATAAAATGTATATCGTAAATAATTTCATTAAATAAATTATTATATTTTCTTTAGGAATATTCGTACACTGTTGTTCAATGGTAAATTACAAATTTTACAATGTGTAATTGAAAGAAACTTATTGTCTGGAATTTTAAGCAATGAAAGTTATTGTTGTATACATAACGATATTTTTTTATGAAAATATTAATAAAAATGAAAGTATTCAGTTTTGAATTTTAAATAAAATAATAAATAATATTATTCAAACACAGCTATCAAGTGTGCAATGAATATTTTTTATATTATATTTATATTTTTTTTATTCATTGATTATTGTTAGAATTAAAAATTTAATGATATATTGTATATACTATATTGAAAGTAGGATTTTTTGAAGTAAGATTTATATAACTAAATACTATTGATAATGTTATCGTCATCACCAGAGTCTAGAAACATTTTTAATATTAATAACTAGAACAGCCCCATAATCATATAATGATCAATGATTATACCATACGAACACGTATAAAAATTTTATCAACTTTACATCCTATTGCGTATCTTTATATTATCGCTCGTTTGTTCATAGATTTGTTGAATACCACAAATCTAACATATAGCAAACTAACGTTTTAATGAATTTAATATTTTTCGCTCAAATTCTAAAAACAATGTTCAATTAAGATTATTACAATAATTTATCACTAATATTGTTTGATTTTTTTGCAATGTATATATAATAAATATTTTCGATTTAAATTTACATATGTTATCGTAAAATTAATTTAAACATACGTTACAATTTTGCAATTCGATGGCAATACGTTGTTCGTATTTATTTTAATCGACACAGTTCTTTAAAATAATAGTTTTCCATTTTTTAACTACAAATAAAAAATCATTCTATAAATGTTAAATGAAACTTCCGTTAGTTGTTTGCGTACTAGAATATTAACAACATTTTTCAACAAATAGAGAAGTAAACACGAATTTTGGCTTTAAATAAAACATTTATATATGTGTAACTTACAAAATTATAAGTATAACCCAAATTGATGCAATTTTGTAGTGGCTTATAGAAACTTTAGGTTTGCATAAAACACAACTTTCTCAGAATTAAATATGGCTCAGGTAATATGTAACAATATTATATACATACAAATAGTCTAAGTCAACTGAGACATATAATAATTTATCTTGTTGGTATGAATGGCGGAATCGAAGTTGGAGCAAACGCAATGTGAAACAATGGCGTAACAGAACCAATAAGTATGGATATTGTTCCCAATTGTGTAATGCTGGTGCTATATCAGAACGTCAGTTGCCGTCCGACTAATTCAGGTACAGAATTTCCAAATTTAACGATCATCGATTTCAGAATCGTTCATCAGGGAACGGTTACACATTGGCCCCGTTGCCAATGACATATCGACTGTTTGACGAGCTATGAATAATATCGTTGTCAGCAACATAACCATAGTAACATATCGTTCGGCAATCGGCAAGGCTAAAAAAACTACATCTGTCGAGTTGCGCTGACACGGTAATTTACTAAGCTTTTTCTTTTCCAACTTTTTCAATTAAAAAAAAAAAACAAAAAAAAAAGAATGTAAACTATATAAATCACGCCACGAGTTTGTGACGAAATGTTCAATTCATATTATAACATTTCATTTTTTTTAAGTCAGAATTTTTGAGAATCATTCATGCACATGATGTATTAAAATTCGATAGTGTCGGTTCAGAAAATTGATAGATTTTGGTTAGGAAAACTTACATGTTTCTAGGATGATATATTGAAATTTTACAGTCTAGTAGTCAAATGATGCAAATTCCAGTAAACCATTGTGTAATTCAATTATGGCTTTGCTTGTAAATGAAATACGAGAATATTCCTATAAAGTTGAGCTTTTGTTTTTGTTTCCGATCTTCGTTTATGTATTGATTGAATTTGTGATTAATATTTTAAATAGTAAATAGATTTTGTAAGTTATGGAATAAATTACACATCATAAAGGTATAATGACTATTCGCGGAATATAATGGAAAACAGTAAAAGCTGGTGCAGACAGCAAAACGCTGAACTTGCGTGCGATTTTTATCGTTATCTACGATCGCTGTATCTCCTAAACACGACAAAGAAATTGCTTCTCTGTAAGACAAATAAAATTACTTAGAACGTATATTTTATTTACATAGGAAAGTACTTCAGTATTATTACTCTAAACATGACAACTAATATATATAAACTAGGTGTGCAATGCATTTTGTGTTATTCAAATGTTATTCAAATGAAAGAAATATATAATATAATAATCAGATTTGTGTATGCAATAAATCAAGTAATATACGCAGATATTACATGTATATGCAAAGGTATTTTTTAGGACTTATACCTTTTCAGATAGAAATGCGATGGTAAATACATGAGCCTGGCATTCTTACGTAGACGGAAAAGTTGCACAAATTAATGAAAAGTTATTATTGTATAAATTTGATTAACATTTAAAAGACAAAGATTACCGAAATAATGAATTAGTTTTCAGAAATTGAAAAAATAAAATTGCAATAAACAAGTTACAAAGAATATACTTTAAAAACTGGTTCGTATTAAATTCGTCTAACAATGGGCATCAAGACATTAATGGTTATATTTAAATATTTCAGATCATTCATTATGTTCCGGGATGCAACGAGAACAACTTTTTAAGTACATGTAAACTTTTATTGTCAAAATAATTTATATATTAAACATTGAATACTGTTTCTATGCATATAATAAATAACATTGCACGAACTTTGTTTAATTGTAAGAAAGTTAGTTATTTTGATCTATAAGCCTTTATAGAATTGTAAAAATTTGGCTTATGTATTGTAATAAAATTGCAAATTACAATATGTTTACAAATTATAAAACTTAAAAATTTCTATAACTACACAATTTTAAATATTATTATTATTTGTCGCGGTTTAAACTGAGCAGTTTAAACTAAATGTTGAATTTGATGACGAGTAATAAGGTGAACAAAAATAACTCATACCGGTTTTTGTTAAAATGACTAACTCAAGATTATGAAGAATTGTAAGAGTAATATAATGCTGTACATAGTTTGTGTGTTCTGATATATGCATTTTTGTTTATTAAAGAAACGTCTGAAAGTATAATATAGGAAAAAGGATAACGCAGGGTAATAAAAATATACCGTAAGAAAAATCTTCTTATAAATTTGTTATAAATTTGTAATATTGTTATTACTATTATTATTCAAAATCACTATACATATTTTTTTATTTAACTTTTTAAACAAAATCTTCTAAAATTATTTAGTCTAAATCTTTATTCAAACTATACTTTAATAATCCAAATACTTTTACAAAAAAACTTTGATATATTTAAAAGCAAATTTTTTCGTAAGTAAATATATCCTGTTATTTATTAAATTGAAATTTCATTTACTTATATGCATTATATTAATATTATAAATATTAAATATAAAATTTCATATTCGTTATTAAAGCAACATATGTTAAAAAAGTAAAATAGTTCCAAGTTGTTGCTTTCTCATTTTGTACGAGATATAT
>JABFQC010001916.1:0-17574 GCA_022817085.1 Psilanteris sp. ZL-2020
ACATTTTAAAACATTGTTTGCCGTTTATGATATGGTAAATAGGCCCGATCAAGATCCACGCTTGTGACGATCATTGGTTGAACATTTTAAAACATTGTTTGCCGTTTATGAATTGGTTAATAGGCCCAATCTAGTTCCATGCTTCAGCCGATCATTGGCTCAACATTTTAAAACGTTGTTTGCCGTTAGTGATTTCATTAACTGTGCCAATAATGGTACGATGGTATATCAATTATAGGATCTTACATGGGCCAAGAATAATATTGATCATAGTCAGCCATGCATGGCCCATTCGTGTGCCGATTGTTATTATTGGCAAACTACCGATTTTTTTGCCTGGGTACATGTAGAATATTTGATTTCAAAATATGAAATATTGAAGCATTTTATTTATCAACACATTAATAAACATATTTAGTTATAATAGAATATTTTTCATGAATTCGATTGTATGTAAAGAATAGTTTGATGAACAATTTCATTAGAAGGTAATCAAAACATTTTGATATACAGTCTTAAAAATTAAAACACATATGAACGAACTGTAATTCTAACGATAAACTTGTTTTAAGCGTTGAATTACGACGACGAACGCTGAAATTCCGAGCGCATAGTCTCCCTTGTAAATTGTACTTAGGATAAAATATTGTCACAAAACTTCACAACTTGTTTCACAGATTCACAATGCCTTTGGAGTTTAAAGTACATGCAACACTCTCGCGACCGAACAAGTGTGCAAAAATATGAAAATGAAAACCCTGGCATCTTCTCCAAACATGTCGTAGGATTCGTTTTCCTTTCGCGAACTTTGCAAAGCTAACTTATTTATAGTGCACTATCTCTACAAAAATAAATCTCCATTTTCGCACGTGTTCTTCGCGACTAACACCACTGCAATGATCATTTAAGTTTATCTCTTTTTCAGTCAGAGATTGCACTGTCAAGCGTGAGTCAGTGGGAATTAAAAAATGATGAGACATGCTTTGAGTCGATGCGATCGATATTCAAGCGCATCTCATAAGATACCTGACATAAAACAACGATGAGCTTTTTACTAGCTATACATTTATTTGCTATTTATGTGCGTTTGTGTTTGTGTACTAAAATGTTTTTAGTATTATACGTATGACTGTGTTAATGAACAAATTTCAATTTAAGGAGTTCAAACATTTCATAGGTACATTTAAATTATTAAACAAAATTTAACTTGATTACATAACTCTATTATATATTACTTCACAATTATTAAGTACTTTTATGATTTAGGATTTTCACTGAGCGACATTGTATATTATTAATTGTATACATATAGAAAAGTTTTGTTGATTAAAAAATATTGTGTTCATTTAACCAAAGCTCGGTATTAATACAATTATGTATATTTTGTTAATGTAACGAAATGTGTTCAAAATGCCTAAAACATTCTGCACATGTAACGCGGTATAATATTTTATTCGGTTCGATGTAAACATAATATAAATTCTCCAAATTTATAAGTTATAATAATTTTGTTTTAATTGCATACTGACCGTGCGTTTAATTGATATTTATTTTATAAATATGTATCTATCTATCTCACATTTGTATTCATTTATTGTGTACATTGAATCATCATTATTTTATGCGTCGCGTAAATTTAGAACTTATTAATGATAAATAGATAGTTTTAATGTAAAATGTTATAGAGATTCGAGGTATTATAATAACACATCATCATCGCGACCGAGCCCACTTGCTTGCTATAGTATATGTTTGGCGTAACTCAGCCTCCCTTATTGCCGCACGCGACGACTGATGTACTACGATAGAAAGAAGTATGCCGTTTGGTCAATAATGGCTTGTGCCAGCAGAAGCAAAGATTAGAAAGTTCGACGCAGCACCGCGCGCTCCGTTTTGTATTTCTCTCGACGTCGCCTCTTCATTCTCGTTAATCGTCTCGAGAGCCGCAAAGTCACTCAGCAGCCATTATTCGACCGCGGTATATGCTTTGCGATCTTTAAACGCGCGCGCTTGGTAGTTTTTGTCGAGCAAGTGACGCCGTTGTAAAGTTCGCTTGCTCTGTCACGGAAGTGTAGCTTATAGATAGTTAAAATAACGCTATAACTTTATAACGGTCTTTACATTTCCGCACTGTATAGACCTGTCCCTCGCTCAACGCATAAGGCGTTTTACTAAATATTTCATAAAATAATAATGGATATGTTTATTTCTTATACGCCGTTTTTGATATAGTTGATGGAAACGGCCCTACACTCAACATCCGTTATCGTCAATACTTTGTTTTATAATTTTTTTGCCATTCGCCCGTAACCGATAACTTTCCACGTGTTATACTATAGCCCACCGCGTGTTATGTTTACAGTACATTAAGTAAACATTTTATTTCCAATATACATAATCTTAATCATTTTTCAACGGAAACCAAATTTGACGATTCATCTCGAAACAACGAATATTTTTGGTAAAGTCGAGGATATCTCTATAAGTTATGCCCTTCCTAAATATTTCAGAGTTTTGTAAATCTTAAAGGCGGAGTCGCTTGGGGGGTTGAAGTGATTCGAATTCGTATCCCGGCTATTAAGAAAATTGAATCATTATCTCTAAACCGTTAATTAAACGTCGAACATTTTTTTATATATTAGTTAAAATATTATCTTCTTCCAAAATTGTAGTAATAATGACCAAATATTAAATATTACGTTCATTCCATAATTATGTAAATCATGAAAACAGGTCGAACTGAAAGATGTGTTAACTTTTTGTGCAAAAATATACATCTCTAAGCTCGTAATTAAATGCGCAAATAGTATGTGCATATTTTTTAATATATAATGCAGCTTATAGCTATAATTAAATATAGTCCCAAATATTTAAGTATAATTTTATATGCGTAGAAAAAAGTTATATTATACCATACTTCTAGAATTGTAAAGATATCTTAATTATTATTATGGAACTTACTATACTTTGTAGCAAATTATTTCTATAAGATATTCTATTCTCTAGAAAATGTATTATCATTTTCAAAATATTTATATCAGAAAATTTTTTATTAATAACAAAAATTCAGTCAGAAAATATCGAACTTTTATTGTAAACATTGATATTTTTTCGGAATATATTTACAATCATTCATCAATGTTTACTGTAAAGTTAGGTAATTTTTAACTGAAATTTTGTTTTGTCCGTGAGTACTGTGTTTTAAATAATATGTAAAAATAATTTCTTAGTTCAAGATTTTAATTAAATAACTAAAGATGATTGATTAAAGATTTATTAATCAAATAACCCAATAACTGCGAGTACAATATTTTATGTATTTATTTCTAATCACTCTCGCGAAGACTGTCTTATCAAAAACTATGAAAACTGGGCAATTATCTCTTATATTTATTTAAGTTGTTGAAACATTTTTCTGCGGGTACATAATATAACTAATATCTTAAAATTAAAATTTAAAAATCACAAAATTAAAAATTAAAAACAATTATTAAAAATTGTTTACATTTTCAATATTCGTATTTAGTTCCGTGACTTACTTTGAACTCATCAGTAAAGCTTAAAAGTAAGTCACTGCCTTAATCTACACTAAGTAACACGTCCCTTTGTTTTAAGTTTACTATACAATTTTGATTGTAAAAAATAGATGTATGAAAAAAAGTCTTTCAAAATGAAACAAAATAAGTCTGAACTATTGTAATAAGTAAAATAAAATAATACATATGAAAATTAATTCACAAGCTTAAAATGTCAGACTTATAACAGTGTCGATTATACAGTCCAGAACTGTACATTTTTACAGCCCAACACTGTTGGCGGAACAGTCTAGTCTGTAATCCAACAGGAAATTTTTCTCAATGTACTTTGCGATAATTATATTATACACAGATGTTAATTTAAATCCGTATCGAATATCACTATAATATTTAATTACACGTGTTATAAAATCTATTCTAATGTTAATAAAAAATTTAAATATATAAACTTTTAAATATATATATTATATGTTTCATTGTAAATATATTGACAGAAATTATTTTTACGTTATATTTTCTTCATTAATAGTAGGGAACTTTGTTTACAATCATTTTATGTGTTAACATCTATCCTAACTAAACTTATTGAAGTACATAATATTAACACGCTTCCAAGAGACATATTACAATACATATCAGCCGATTTGCAAACGCTCTCAACAAATACTCGTAACGATTTGGGCAATTTGGCGATAAGTTGAAGGACACTATCGAGATGAACGTGCCGTGGAACGGCAAAGAATATTTCATGTTGTTGCACGAATTGTTAAAAGAGAAGAATGAGAATATGATGAAAAAGAAGACATAAAAGACGAAGTATAATATAAAAGCTATACAGAGAAGTTGCAAGGTTGGAAGGACGAAAGGAAGGAAGGAAGGAAGGACGGAAGGAAGGACGGAAGGAAGGAAGGAAGGAAATGGAGAACGTGCATTTCCTTTAGTACGGTCAGCCTAGCAACTACATACGCGATGGAAACCATTAGCGTTTTGCACGTCGCTTGTACGTGCTTTCCAAAGAATTACAACACTAGAAACGGGTGTCGTATTTCTGCAATAAAGTTGCAATCAGCAACGCAAAATTCAGGACAGTTATTTGACTTAATTAATACAGTGTACTATATTTCTGAGAAACCATTTGTTTATTCTTTACATTGTTAAATAGTCAAGTCATAGCGTTATAGTTGTCCCATCATTTCATTCCGTACAAATTTCACCAATTTTTAGATTCCTGTGAATAGCACACTTTTCTTTCATACTAGATACTATACTTTAGTATTGCATATATATTTTCATGTAAGGCAATAAATATTGTATTTCACGTATTATAATATGAAGCCTTATATAATATTATTTTTTATATTATTTAATACCAAATAATAATACTATTATAGTTTAAATCAATCGTACGATTTCAACCTTTTTATTGGAAATAAAATCGCAAATCTTCATATTTTTATAATAATGATTTAACCAATTACTTGTGCAACCTACCCTCTTCAATTTTTGGAGGGGGTAAGAGTGATCGAGACGGATAGTTAGTTAGACAAAGCAAAATAGATATTCAGACCACTAGAGGATCTCCTTTACAGTCATGTGATCACTACCACTTTCACAAATAAGACAACATATAGAATCGGTGCTTTGTGGTTAGCCAAACGTTCACAGATAATCCGATGTGCACAAGTTATCGGTTAAACAGTGTCCTCAAATATTATTATTATTATTATTATTATTATTTTAATAATATTATTATTAAATATAATAGAACATCCCTAGTACCTATGTAAAAAAAAATAAATGGCTCAAGCTTGGCCCAGAGTTGACGAAGAAGATTGGTCGATGTTTGGCAACCAATGTTCGTCAATCTCTGAAATGAAACGCCAATTTACTCTGGTGCAACCTTAGCCTCAATCTTGAGCCAAGCTTGGGGTAAGCTTGGGCGAAGTTTGGGTGAAATGAAGTAAAAATAAAAAAAATAATTTACATAAACACATACATTTTTACATATCTATATATCTATGTGGTCGATATATTCTAAGTTGAATTTTATTAGTAGTCTAGAAGATATTCCACGTAGAAACAAATAAAAGGCCCAAGCTTGGCCTACAGCTGATCAAAGACTGAGTTAAACTTTATTTCTTTTGAAAGATTGGCCCAAGCTTGTATCAAGCTAGCGCCAAAGGCTGGTTCTAACTCGGCGATGTTTGGCAGCCAAGTTGAACTTTATTTATTTTGAAAGATTTGTCCAAACTTCTAACAAGATAGCGCCAAAATCTGATTTTTCCGCTGCGATGTTTGTTCGCTGTGATAAATTTTATTTCTTTTGAAAGATTAGCCCAAGCTTGTACCAAGCTAGCGCCAGGGGCTGGTTCTTCTTCGGCGATGTTTGGCCGCCGAGTTGAAATTTATTTATTATGAAAGTTTGGCCCAAGCTTGCACCAATCAAACGTCAATGTTTGGCTATTCCTCATGTCTGATCGCCATAATAAACATTATCTACGGTACAAGTACGGCCCAAGCTTATGCCAATTAATAACCGAAGATCGGCCGAATATTAGACCAAAGTTGAAACCCATTAAAATTTGCCAATATTGGGCCGAGCTTGGCCCGTTCATAAAGATTGGCTAGTCACCGTTTTTTCTATATGGGTAAAAATATATTGCATATATTTTTTTATGTTTACTAATGATATATATTTTCTGTATAAAAAAATTTCGCATAAATATTACTTATATATGATTAAATATATATTATACGAAAAAAAAAATGCATTACAAATTCCTAAATTGTTCTGTAAAATAATTGAATTTTTGATATAATTTACTATTAATCTTTGTAAATGATTATTTATTAACCAAAGTTCAGTAAATTATTTACGTGTGCAGTCAATTTTTACACTGTACACTGAGAAAAAAAATATAATAAAAGTTACTATTTATATAATTACTTGAGGACAAGTGTGCAAATATAGTGAATTTTATCATATAAAATAGTAGAAAATAGTACATTCAATTTTGATTGAATTTACTTTATTTCTGTTATATAAATTACTATATTTGCCCACTTGTCCCCAAGTTATTATATAAATAGTAACTTTTATTTTATTTTTTTTCTCAGTGTATCAGAAGTAAATAGAAAAACTTTAAATCAATAACCTAAACATTATTTACATCAAGTATATGTTGTTTTAGATAGAACACCAAAAGTTTAAAATTCTATAGTATTCCAGGGTTTATGTTGTCTGTCGTAAATGGTTTTATGTTAGCAATTCCTTTATACATATAAAATTAATTATTAATGTGTTTAATATTTAAAAAGCGTCACTTTTCGAATACCAAAGTATTGTACGGTATTAAAATTATCGTAACTTGATTAAAATAGCACTAATGTTTAATTAAACTTTATGCATAAAACAGAATTTAATTCGAAAAGTACTTTTTTTATAGTAATAATAGTCAATAATGCCTATAATTATGAAATACAAATTTTATTCACATATTTTCATATGTTTGCTCATATATATTTACTTAAAATGTACGTAAATCTACAAAACACAGAAACAATATTTAAAATTGTATTTTCTCGTTTATATAAGTATGAAGTCATAGCGTTTTGCGACAATGTCCTGAAATTAAAGAAAGCTATGATTTTAATTTGATTACGCCATTAAATTTATGCCATTTTGTTTTTAAAGGCATTATTTTATATTTTCTAAGATTAAAGTTTGTCTTGTAATTATTCATGATGTATAACGACAGCATGCGCCTAGGAAGTGTGAAAACTTGATTTTGCCGAATCTACAGTTTTGAACCGCCCGATCTTTCCTTCCCTTGTAGCTCTTTATCGTTCCCCAATCAGATTTTCTCTTACTTTCTCTCTCCCTAACAATCTCTGTCTCATTCCCCTTTCCCCGCTTCCTTTCTCTCTTAGTACTTTTCCCTTCACTTCCTCCCTCTCTAATCTTTAGCGCAAAGCAGAAGTTGGGCCGACTCGTGCATTGCACGATTCGCATACAACTGATGACGACGGCAAAACGTTAACGTTTTCCGTATACCCCTTTTAAAGGTACGAGTTCCTTTTGCGTTTTGATGAAACTATATATGGTACACTATATCAAGATATAAATGATAAAAATGTGGCTGCGTGCATGATTGTCACAATTTCTAGATACACTTGTGATATGGTATGGAATAAAACGTATGGTATAAACTATATACTCGCAGATTTGTGTCGATGGTAAACAAACCTTTTTGAAAATTATTATGCAAATTTATGTCTTTTTTACTACATATACAAAACGTAAATAAGGTTCTGATTAAAGAGTTAAAAATTTATACTAATCTTATTGCTTTGAAACGTACGATGTATAATTTATGTAAAATCAATGTTCAAAGTAAGCATTAATTTACCATTGTTCTCATATCAATCTAATCAGAACTATGCCAAAGATGATATTTAACACATTTTGCATGTGATTATAACCGTTGCAATCAAATTTTTATTATTTACATAAAAATTACGTTAAAAATTCGCTTAATTGAAAAGGTATATTTGAATTAATAACTCAGTTATTTGTGAAGATGGAGAAACGTCACACGTTGAATTATAATTATAATGAATTATAATGTATTGATCTATTAGAAGCATAAGCTCATCTATTTATATCTTTTAATTTTCTTTGTTAATGAAGAAAGAACATCATGCAATTTCTTTTTTCCTTCTTTTTTTTTTGAATTTGAAAGGATGAAAAACAAGTAAGATTAATAAAAACTCATTAAATCATAAGGTTTCTTTAGAAATAAAAAGTCTGAAAGTATTAAAAGAAGCATTAAGAAAAAGTTAATATAATATAAAGGAACAAAGAGACCTTCGAATTGAAATGAAATATTCTATTCGAAAAGATAAACAGATAAAATTTCAAAATTTGTAAAAATGTATAAATTTCAATATGCACACGAACGTATGAAGATTTTTGATTTTGTAATATGTCGGCTAATGTGTATTAAAAACCTAAAAACAAAAATAACAATAAGAATACTGCTTGTGATTTTTCAAAAGATGTAAATTGTTTAGAACCAGGATGAGCAAATTGCGATTTGCCAAAATTATGGTAATTTCACGGAATGCCTTCTCCGATCACACGTTGATGGTGCGAGACAATGCACGAGAAAACTGAGTTTAAAACGAGAGAGAAATATTTCCAACGTATAACAACATTAACGGAGCTACTTCGTGTTTCGCTACGTAAGCAAGTACATTTACCGTACGTTCATTTGCGGAGGTAGTACGATGCGTGTTGAAGAATTATTGTATTGTTGACATTACCCGTATGTACCTTTATATAAAGCATCGAACGTGTTCTATGTCACGAACTAAATTGAGACCAAACAGCATTTGATATTCCAAGATACAAATGTTAAACACCCTTTTCATTTATGTCAAAATGTTGCGCCATTATAAGAAATATTTCATTGTTTTAATACGCAATTTAAGTATTTACGTTGTTCAAAACTGTTCCAAGTTAAGAAGACTTTGGCTTCAAGATTAAGTTGGCAAGAATTAAACACTTATCTATAAAAGGTATTTAACTTTTAGGTAGGGTTATCAAACTTTGATTCTCACTAATAAGGTTGAAAAGTTTGCGAGTTAAAAAAATGAAGTGTCAAAGCTAAGTACATTTTTTATCAAAACACTTTCAGTAAATGTATTACACATTTTGATTGAAGTATAAATTAAAGCTAAACTATGCAATTTAGATACGCAATACGAAATTCCGATATAAATAAGAAATGAATATTATTGTAGCTGATATATCGATTTGAACAAATAATTGATACGAGTGGCCATCGTTTGCAATTTTTGCACAATCGTTCAATAGTGATGAACACTTATCACAAGTGCCCTATTTATGTATAAAAATGGGAAAGAGGCAGAGACGACTGGGTGCATTCTGTCATGTCCTCGAGCGAAACGAGGGAATAATGAAGGGTTTCGGGAAGCAGGATAAAACGTAAATCGTGTTGATCGTGCATGAGGATCCGGCATGTTTGCTCTCGAGTTGAATCTACACTAGAAATATCGGAAGCACCAAGGAAAACGAATCTATGCAGGCATAATCCCCACGGGGCTGCCCTGTAGAAAGTGCTGAAGGATGGCAAGGGGATGACTACCCTGAATGATCATTTGGACAGTTTGTAAATGTTTACAGTGCTCATTTCATTCGTGCGCAACAAAAAATCGATAGCGCAAGTGAAATTTACGGCGCACGTTGCAGTAACTCTTTATTTTTTGATAATTCATTACATCCACAACACCTATATTTTGACTCGGGTAGCAAATTTAATATTTCTTTCGGCTATTAAATACAAAACTCGCCAGTCACATCTGTGCAAACATTCTCGACTTATCGATTGTTTTGTAATTGATAATCCTAGATATATGCAGTAAATTTATCTGTGCGGTGTTGATTATCACGATCAAAAAAAAACATTTTTCTTATTGCGTTAAAACAATCGAATATTCTCGGTCTCGCTTATTTGATATACGATGCAGCATATCATAAGATGGAAGATGAAACTCGACGACTCTCGGGACGATCCATATTACGTCACGTGATATGTATGCAGACACGTATATACACGTACATATTTTGGACGAGACTGAATTTAGACGGCGTTACCTTTTGTTTCTACGTTTTTCGTGATATAAGTATAAGGGAGAATACTTTCGAGTGGGGGATACCTAGACGTTCATCATGATTTTTGCCAAGCGGATCTTCATATTTCGTATTCCCTAGAGTACAGAACTGAATCAAGTATTCAAACCCAAATTTCGTTAGGGTGGAACTTTTAAAAAGCCGGAACACGAACATTTGTGAAATTATTTGATTAATTGAATTAACAAGTATGCATTATTAAAAAATGATACGATTCATAATTATTTTGTTTATTTTTATTTTTATTTTATACTGAAAACGAATGCAACTGTACCACTAAAGTCTTGAGGCTACACGTACAATATGGAATTACTCGATTAATCACTTTGTAGCATGTTTGCTGATGAAAGGACGAAGAATATAATTGTTTTTAGGATTACTGTTCAAAAAAGTAAAGGTGGCAGGAATAATACACAAACCTACTTACGGATGGACATTACACCAAAGCAATTTAATTTGCAAGATACGCTGTAGTGCTCTGAATGTGTAATATGTGCAAAGATGACGATGTAAATCGATTATACATTCGACAATCTGGCAAAAAGTATTTTCTTTAATATGAAATGAAATATTTGTTGTTTCTATGACGAGACGATTGAAATAAGTACACAGTTTAGGTTAGCTTATATGTTGTCGGATCCGAAATCCGGGTCATGTAGCAGCACACAAGGGGATATTTGGAAAACGAGCTGTTCGACGAGTTTTGAATGTTTGCCAAGATACGTAAGTGGCACACGTCGCAAACATCGCACTTCTGGCTATCCCGTCATGCCATGAACTAAAAAGATGTCTCTGTTGTCAATACGAATAAATATTCAATATCTATATCTACTTTACAAGCTATAAAAATTCATATTCAACTCAATACCACGGATGTTAATATCTTAATATAAAGCCTCACAGGCTCGTATGAGGTTTTTTAAGTATTTTAAATTGCGACGTATATAACGTGATTATTATACGAACGATATTCCAATTATAATAATTAATTTAGCGTGTCAATCAAAATAATGGCATTGAAGAAAGTCAGCGTTACGGTTACTTCCATGAAAGCCGCATCTGTGCGGAAATGCGTGATCCGTTTATGCGCATTACATTCGACGATGACAATTTTTGCTTATTAGTACTGTTAATGTTATATCTTAAAAGATTGTGTCACTGTGTATCTTTATTATGGTCGTTACAATTCTATGGGAACGACGGCGCGCCAAGTTGTTAAAAGCGACCGATTAAGCAGAAAACATGTACACATAACAACCATTAAGTTAGCATCTTGTCGTTAATTTTGTAAAGGTATTTTTTATTGTTAATATAGCTAAGCTTCTCCCAGTGTCATACAACACCGTCATACTGAAAATCGATTGACTGTCTAACACTAATGAAAATATTGGTTGGGTTATTACCGGCGTTTATCACCATTATACGTATCGCATAAACATTTAGACACATTATAACAAAATATCGTGCATTACATCTATTCAGAAAGTATGACCATAGACGATAACAATCATAAACAGATTTATGCATCACATTTATATTATCCTTTTTCACACCATTAACCGACGACGATATTTTATACACTACTCAGTCATATGAGCTGAAATGAGTAAACGTTATAGGTATGGATATATTTTATATGTACGTTTCAACATTATGAGCCAAATGACATTTATAATCTACTTTCAGCAAATTGTTCGTATATCAAATAATAAATTCAGAATTAAGTTAAAGTTGATATTTTCTAGTTACGTTAGAAACAAAGAAGAATGCTCAATGTATTTGTTTTGCGAATATTTTATGATGCATTAAAAAATATAATTAATCTTTTTGATCCGTTTTTAATATTTATGTGCGAAATTCAATTTACCGTACACGTAATTGTGATATAATTATGAATATTTTGTTCATTAGTGTACAGAAAGAAATTTTAGTATTTAGTAGTATATTAATCCCATTAATGTTTTCATTATCAACCGAAATATCCAATCATTAATTACGAATAACACCCCGGGTTTATATGATATAAAAAGTAATCATTATAATTATATGTATATACTGTTTTAAAGGGTTATAAATGTTGTTTTATTTCGCGTTATTGATCAATAATTCAATACGAGGCGAATATCGAATTTAATATGGTGTTCCACCGTAGCTCCGCGCTATACATGTCGTTGAGTTCTTAAGCAGGATATTCATCCTGCTGCCGACTGTTACTATTGACTATCACACGGTGTAAACTTTTTTCCCATTTACTTCTTTCGTCACTTTTTACCGATTTATTGTAGGGAATACGCTTCTATAAAGAGTCACTACGAAATAGTTGTTCGTAACAACATACAAACTTATTCTCCCCAGTCGTGAAAACTATCTAGCGTCAGCAGGCGATCCATAAAGACCGGGCACGCGTTCCATAAGCTCCTCATTCATCAGACTTGCGCGCGAGGTTTCCGCAAATCCCCACATTTTAACATGCTATTAAAACTTCGTTTATATCTTTCAACAACATTTTCAATTATCTAACACAATGCAAGAAATTAACGAATCTTAATTCTTTAATTTCGTGCTTACTTATTTATTATCGAGAATTACTATGATATAGTAACATTAAATTCACGTATACATTTTATTTTATGTATCAAAATAATAAATTATATACAGATTTTGACAATCAAATCGGAGTAATCTCGCAGCATGTCCAAAAAAAGGTACGAAAAAAGGCATAGCAATCCCAAAATGCAATAAATTGACTTGATAAAGTACGTAATGTATTGCAGTTCTGAATTTCAGTACTCCGGAAATTAAGGTACTTCTACAACGGAGATGAATACTGGAAACGCACGACAAACCAGCACGGCAAAGATGCAACAATAATTATATCTCGAAACAAGCAAACGAATGAAATCATTAACGTATTGCGAGAGTGACTTTGACTGGCGTACGAACGGGTAGGACAGCGTGCGAGGGCGTATAGCTATCAATTTATTCGTTCCGTTTATTCGGGAAGCGAAGATCCCCGACATTTTTTCAATATCGTCACTTTTGATAAAGCAAAATTCAATTTCCTCTTTTCATCTGACAGGGCTGAAAGAAAACCTAAAGGTCGGTACGAACGATTCGATAACGCAGATGCAGCGAAGAAGAAGGAATCGTAAAATATCTCAGGGATAGTTGGGATTCGAGCGCATCACCGCCACTCGCATGACACAGCCAAACAGAAAAAACCGCTTCGATTAGATAACAGAGCACTCGCCTGTTGTAACCCGCTTGATAGAACAACATTAATAATTACTAAACTCGTGAGAAACATGTAGAAATGCATTTTTTCATCTTTGTAGTTTGTTATTCTATTAAAACGTTAGATTTTTAATTGTTTTTGTAAGAATGTTATATGCATTATTATTGGATCATATTTCTGAGACATCTTTATTAAATATAATATACATATTATTTAAATATCAAGTTCCGGATGTTGGCAATGTTTTAAGAAAACAGAAAAAATAATACCAAATCATTTGAATATTTTTAAATGTTATTCGCGTATGAAGAATACTAAGTTAATAAATCACTAAATATATTTCTGATGAAAATAGTCATGATATTTAACGCGTTTAAATATTGTAGGAAATAAAATACATATGATTAACACCTTTAAAATAGATTAATTTTTCAGAAAGGAGAGCGTAGTTGACGCACCAACGCATCCCGTGACAATAATTAATTTACGCACGGCACTTCAGTTGTTAATAATGAAAATTCAGTTTGCTTTTTTCCAGCGCTGGGGAAAAGTTCTATCTAGCTCGCATCCCCCTTATGGATTGTGTTACATGCCAAGTGTTTTCTCGCGCAATAAGCGCCAGTGCGCCCTGAAAGAGATGAAACATCGTCGAGAGTTGCACTAGGGCGATACTGTGGGGAATACCCCGTAGCACCGAACCCCTTCTCTTTTTTATTTTCGTCAGACTGCTTTCCTCGTTTTCCCTCCTTGTTACTCCAATATTTTTATTTTCATCGTTGAAATTTTATTTACCATTTTTTGTCATCTCCTTTTTATATGCTTGCATTGCCTAGCGGAATTTTTGTAGAAACGTAATCTCGTAAATCTCGCGATATCTGACATTTGCGATTTGCGTTCTTCAAAGAATTAAACGAAGACAAATAGTTCGCTCGCGAAGTTTGAGTGCTATTCTTCGTAATTGTCTTCTTGTCGATGTAATTTCACTTAGCGAATGAACAAATTATGAAACATTTGTGTCTCTCATAATCGCACAAAACTTGAAATGTGAATGTTTATAACATCAAATAGGCATACAAGTTATATTCTGTTCATTTATTCATATATAAGTATATAGAATTAAAAACAAAGTGTTACAAGAAACACAGAATTCACCATTATAAAGAAATACTTATATATTTCATATAAATATAACGAATTATGAATTCTTTATACGTAAATATATTAATCAAATGTATTTATAGGAAGTTTACGTTTGAATACGCACTAAACCAAAATAATTTCTTTTATTCATACACACAAAAAATATATAGGCTACTGCAGCACTTACAATGTATTAGATTGTGAATTTTTTATAGTACGCATATTTTGTGTTAGAATAATACACATTAGAATTATTTTACAATTTAAAGATTTAAAATAATTAATGATGAAAAATTCTCGTTAAGGTATATTTATTTCTTTTATATGTAATATACTAAGTGAAATTCAAATCAATATCTAATTTACTAATCATGATATTATTCATATGAATATATATATATATGTTGAGGAGATACAAATTTAGTTTGTTTTACAAGAAATTGCATTAACTATATACGTTCATACGTTAATCTTTAGAAGTTGTTACAGATTTAAAATAACGCGATATAGTTACTACCAATAATGTTTGCACCAAGTAAGTATTGTGTGAACACAAAAATTATTAAGGATAGAACATATCGCGTTATCCTAACTGAATTGTTTTTTAAGTGTAGAAATAATGAAATTTTACGTTTTTGATGAGTTATCATTTTTTTAATTCAAGCCAAGTTAATATAAATAATCAAGTGATCTGCAATATATATATATATATACATAACACTGCAAAACTACGTATCTCAAGTAACGTATTAAGACAACTGATGTATTAAATAAGCTACATATATATCGTATATTTATTTTAGCAATGTAGTTAAATAATATAAGTAATATGTAATATATAATTCAAATATATAATCATGTTTAATATTTAATTCATGTATATGTAACGTTGTAATTCTTTTCATTTCTGGATTCCGTAACAACGGAAATTTAGAAATGATATAAACTATATTGGCGCTTCAGCCTAATATTTGTTAATATGAATCGTGCAATACGAATGTGTACGTATCGATCGGTTCATAAACTACAATATTTTGTAATAAGGGCTTCTTGCATCCGAAGAGAAGTCATGCGTTAAGCAAAGCAGTGCTGCAAAGCTTAAAAATCGAAGACCGTAACGAAAGTCTACAACAAAGAATTTTTAGAACGTATAAAGTTGTCTTTTGTAAAGATTATTCATGTAAGCACCATTTCAAAGTAAGCAATTGAATGAAATCATTTTACGCATATATAAAAAATGTTTCTTAATTATATATACTTATTTTATAATTTTAAAAGCTATGCCTCAATAAATATATACTGCTTTTTAAAAAATAATAAACATTTATTTAGTAATATATTTCTTATTTGTTCTATGAACAAAGTTAACAAATTTATCGGTTTACATGTACACATAAACAAATAAGAAAAATAAATGTTTTATATATCAGCATTAAAAGTATTAGAATTTTTCCCGTAAACTGTTGTAAACATATTCAATTGCCTTAGAGTCCGTGTTATCATATGTATAATAATTTTTGATCGAGTTTTTTGCTCAGTGTATATACATATAGTCTATATAATATAATTAATATAAAATCATTATTAATATTATTAAAAGAAAATTCATTGACAATGATAAGTTTAATATAGTAATTTCTATATCAAACTGCATAGTCTATATACGAGTTATTGTAATATGTTATGTAAATTTTGGAATTAAATCTTGTTAGATTTGTATTCTAATCATAAGCTCTATTAAACTTAAAATCGTTAAGGTTTTCTTTGCAAATACTAATATCTGTTACCTACATGTGAAAGAAGCGAGGGTTTTCAACGCACTCAAGCGCTTCTCCGTTGCTCTTGTACTCAAGTTTACGGTCGAATTAGGGATTTACAGGGGTTAATTTCTCTGGCCAAACGTTTCTGCCGTGCGTAACCAACGAAAGAAAGGAATAACGTATCTGAGAAAGAAAATGTTCACGATTTACTGAAGTGAATTTCCGACAAAAGCTCATTACTTTCGAGTAGCACGTACTTATGTTTCTTTTCATTACTCGCGTCCCTTTCTGCTGTGCAATTGCGACATTATATACGACTCCGTCAATTCGAAACGCACGAAGTTAATTGATTAATCCATTATTTTAAAAAAGACCTTTAGTGACCAGAAGTAAATTATCGAATACAGAACTTCGCGACTAATCCAACTCCATAGCTCCCACGAAAAGCTTTCGCGAAAAAAATTTCCATTGTTGAGTCTACGATGTAATTTACTCAAACGTTATGCGCCAATTTAAGTTTATTTATGTAGAACGTAAAAAAACAATCTTCAAATTATCCGATTTTTAATTTTATGCAAATTAAAAGCTTACAAAAGGTGAAACATTGATGAGCTAATCTTTGCGCTTTGGAATATCCAACTACGTTCTCCATAAATTATTTTTATAGAAACAAACTGAAAATGATGTATAATCATGAAATATGGAAACAATAATGTACGTATACTATATTATTCATAATGTAACCGAACAGGACTTTCAAAAAACTTTAACATAAATAAATTATCTCGAAAAGTAGAAAATATTAAATTGGAAAAAGAACAAATATATTATTTATAGATTTAAACACCTAATACTCATTTTTATGTTCATATCAAATATATATTTTTTTATTTTAATTTAATTAATTTAATTTTTAACATGTTTTGTGCAATTTTTTAATATTTTTTATTTCCTATATTCAACATTTTTAACATATTTTATCTAAAATGTTAGTACAAAACATGTTAAAACATTATCATTTGTTATTTGTAATGCTCAATTTTACTAGCAAATTTTTTCCAGTTTATGTACTGAATATAATATACATTTTAATATATATTAAAATTATAAATAATATATGTGGTTAACGACCAAAATTAAAACAGACTTAAACATTTCATGTATAAATATATGTAGTTTATTCAACGT
>JABFQC010001917.1:0-17574 GCA_022817085.1 Psilanteris sp. ZL-2020
AAAATGTTTAACAATTTACTATATAATATATCAAAAGTGGACGATACGGGAAAATACAAGAAAAATTACTATATAATGTAGTAAAATTGGCAATGCATATAATAATGTATTCAAGTTTATGTAGAAAATTTTAATATATAATGTAGTACTTTTTTTTGTGTTTTCACGTATCGTCCACTTTTGATATATTATATAGTAAATTGTTAAATATTGTTTTTCTCAGTGTATATTTTAGTTTCCTTCGTGCCTGTAATTTATTGCAACATTGAAATCAAATTTTATTTATGCCAGTATTTAATAGTTATTCTTTGAGTTGATAAAAAATATCGAAGAATATAGTTTAATAAAATATATTATGATCAAGAATGTTAATATTATTTTTGGAAACTGTACTTGATTATTATGCAACACTTAAACTATAAGTGTTTAAAAATAATTAATAATTCTTTCGCTGATTTAAACGAGGAAAAACAGTTGGCCCGTGGTAACCACGATCAGGGTGCAAAATATCATAATATTTAAGTTATGATGTATTATCTGATTTGCATAACTACATGTTATGAGTATCGTATAAAATGCTCGATTAGCTCGCCATATGAAGATCCATTGATAAATTTGGCGCGCGAATGTACAAGACGAAAGAAAAAAGGCAGCTGGAAAGTAAGGAGGAGGACCCTTTTATTATGTTACAAGTAGCATGTAATGTATGATCGGTCAACATCTGGCTGTGGTTTCAACGTTTAGTATAGTGACGGATATTGGCTATGTACTGTGTTATTCGGACACCATCAATTCTATCGATTTCAAATTTTGGTCTTAGATCATTCGCATGAACAATCGGTGATCGACGATAATATTCATTATCTAAATTATGGATTTCGTTAACGACATTTCGCTACCCTTCATTACACACGAACATTTTTTGGGCGCACGCCGTAACGAGATGATTTACAATTTTGCAGACTTAGCAGCAATTTTGGCACTTATTAAACACCTTAGCACATTTTCGTTGATGTAATTTATATTCGGATCAATTAAAATTAATTTCGGCTATCAAATCTGAAATGCGTTCAATTTATGGATTTTATAAAGGTGTTGAAGGATAATTGTTAATGATAATGAATATCCGTTTACAATTTGTGGATGCGAAAGACGTAGATTATTATTATTACTATACTTATCAATTAATAATTATGGAACATAAAGCAATAGAAAGGGTGGGATTAAGGAGGGAGATATAAGGCATTTAATAAACAATGAAAAATAGGTATGGATAATGTATAGGATGTCCGAGAATAATCCTGCTATACCTTTTTAGAAATGGTACACTTTGTAAAAATGTTTTATCAAATTATGCAAATATAAAGTTATTATTAAATGAAGAACTATACACGTAGAAAAAAGTTACATTATTAAATAACATAGTTACAGCTTTATGAGGATATCATGCACTGAAAAAAATAATTTTACCAAACTAGATGATGAAAGCAAGAAAAATGAACTTTATAATGTAAATAAACGTTAGACTATATAATAGTTTTTATCATTTCTTTGGTAATATTTGATATATTTTTAGAATTTTCTAACCATAATTTATCATATTGTTTACATTTTTGCTCATTTTCCCTACTTGTATTGTCTAGTTTAGTAAATATTATAAGATTATTTTTTCAGTGTGATTTGTAGTATGGAAATGTTTATAGAAATTTGTCTAGAAGGTATTGTATTGTATAAAAGATTTATAATGATTTTTGAAATATTTGTTTTCATATCCCTGGAATACCATAAAGTATCGTCAGTTTTAATATAATATTTTTCTCCATATATTACTATTGACTTTTGATTTAAACAAGCGCTACTTATAATTGTATTTTTAATTTTTACAGTGTCTAATGAACAAGTGTAAATTTGTATGACGTAATAATAATTGAAAATGAAAAACTTGAAGCAATGCACAATTCAAGTTACATTATTCATATATTATTATTTAGAAGTAATAGAATAATGTAAATATATTTAATGTTTAATATAACCATATTTCATAAAGCCAAAATGCATTAAATATGCCGACTTGCTGATCAAGACAATGAATATTAATACTGATGCAAAAATGAAATCATTTTCACCTGTAGCATAATAATGCCTTTTTCCATAAAGAGTAATTACGCATAACCGCTGTATCTGTACATATTAAAAAATTGCTTTAATTCGAAAGTCGTTGAATTTTATAATTTGCAATCCGATGACTTTGTTGTTCGCGAACCAAAAATGCACTTTAACAAATCGTATATTTGAAATCTTAATTGTTCCAGGTGTTTGAAGCGGCGTTCAACAAGTAGAAATTATAAGTTTATCAAATTAATATTCACTTATATTATCGTTTTATCAAAGTTATCCTTTTGGAAATCTCGCTTCTTGCGAGAGGGTGAAGAGGCCTATCAATTTGATCTCGTAAGTCTGTCGAACTCTTTCGTACGAGCAGTCACTCTCAGTCTCGGTCCCGGTGGCGCTCGCAATACATAATGAATAACACGAGGGAACAGTGATGTCGAGTTAAACGTACACCTGTGGCAACTGGGGCGAAACCGAAGGATGAACGGCTGGACAAAACAGGTGGGTTTCAAGCCGGGATTCTTACGTTGTCCCTTAACTCCCGATCCGTTTGATTCAAATCGAACCAAAGTCATCGTCAACGTTTGCGCCGGCGCCCCGCTTGCGCAAAACACGCACGTGCCCGCGCGCATTATCAACGCACTTTGTTTTTTGTTGCGAGCGCTGCACATTACTGTACATCGTGCCAGGAGAAAAAGTGACCCATTAAATAGCGGCGGCCGATGGGTGCCGCTTGTAAATCGTTATTTAAATTTTTACATACTTTTTTATACCACCCATTAACATATACGCGACATTTAACGAGCTTTTTTAATCAATCGCTTTAACGAACTTTTATTCTTAGTTATATGCTTTGCATATATGGTACCACATTCAAACAATGGTTCTGTATGTTGGATTATTATAATCCTATTCGTAGATAATACCGGGTCTCACTGTTCCATTATTATAAAGTATAGTTATACGATAATATTATTATCAAACATAGTAATTTATTTTTGCATTTTGCTTGCATGTTTTTAATTTTTAAAATCATTTCTTGTTTATATTTTAATATATTTTCAACAAAGTTAATGCCATCTTTCCCATAGATATATTAAGTATCAATATATTCTTCGTCACATATAAAAATGCATTTTCTTTAAAAAAAATATTAAAGAGATTTTTATATTAAACTTTTCCTTAATTTTTATCTAAACTTAATTTTTTTCTAAATATTAAACTTTATGGTATTAATCAAATGAATTTGGTGATTTATACTTAATACCGTTATACATCAAGGGATTCGTTCCATATTATTTAGCACCATATCGTTTCGGTCATCGATGAAACTAATCAAATTATCATTTTGATCGTATAAGTTATTGCAGTAACTTTTAACCGACATTGTTTATGGTTATATTTGCAACTATTATCTGTCGCGTTTGCATTTTAAATATACAAACAATAAAGCTGCATCTTAGGCAAAATTACTTAGTTATCCCGGCAATTTCAGTCATGGCGACTTTTACCCTTCTTAATACTGATTGACGACGAGCTTGTAGCTGCGCGTAACATGCCTTGGAACGAAATATTTCCGAATATCGTCGAGTGCATTATAAACGCATTTGCTTCTTGTTAGGTCTGGCCGAAAGAGAGGGTACTCGCACCTCATCAATAAACGAGTATTAGTGTCTCAGAGCAGTTGACGCATCTGTCTTCATTTCTTAAACGGTCGCTATTATTAGGGTTATAAGAAGTCGTCACGGATATTAACACCATGTATTATACACCTCTTTTTTCGTTTAGATCGGCTTCATCAAGGACAGGTATATAGACTACACTAACACACGTCGACACGTGTCCAGTATACAAATGTGCACGCACGATAAAACGAAGAATTAGTGGGGTGGCATTATTATGCGAATCTAAAGGGTTGCGCGGTTGTGTTGCAGCTCGATAGATTTAACGATAAACTGTAGACTGGCCCACTAAATTCATATGCATGAGGTTTTATTATATGGTATTAGCTATGCGCACAGGTGGTTGCCTCGGCTTAACCAAGTCGTGCGGTTAATATGTATAACACCTAGATACTCGTCTAGCCACCTAGTAGGATTTTCAGACCATAAGCACATTAGTTCCTACGTGACGTCAGTATGTTAGCTGATAAAATTTGATTAAAAAAATGAAGAAAATCTCAAGTTCGCTTTAAGTTCAAATAATCCAATCAGACAAACCGTAAATTGAGTTTGTTCTTAATTGTAATTATGTTCTATCCAAAAAGTGTATATGGTACCGATGCGTTTATCTGTAAAAATAATCATAATAATATTAATCTGTAAGGAGAGATGTTCAAATGTTTCGAATTATATGTTTCATAATTTATATATATAGGTAAATTACTAATCACTATACATTTTCGTTACTAATACAACCACAAAAACATATTAATATAAATTACATTTTTTAATTCATTTTATGTTAATTGGTTTTTCATTGTTTTAGGTAGCATCGGATAAATGCAATTTTTCATCTTGGATACCTAGGTAGTTGAGAATTTTTTTTTTAATTTTATTAAATTAGAAGAAATATTAAATTTTTAAATACAATTTTGAAATACATATACAATATGCAATGTAAATTGATTTGTCGTGAACATCTACAAATTTGATCAAATTGACGTTTATTAAAAATATAAAGTTAATGAGAACTTGATGTGATCTCGTGACAGATATATATAATTCTGCTTGGTAAATGTATAAATCGATATAGTGAAGTTCCGTAATACAATAGTGTTGTCGGTAGGATTTATCCGGAGATATGTATTTTGATATTGACTAAATATATATATACAAGTGTAAGTATACATAAGTATTTATAAATTATTTACATTAATATGGCTGTCATAGAAAGAAATAATACATCTATATAGAAATTAAATGTTTTAATTTGTAATTTAATTTTTTATGTATTTAATTGCGCGTATATAATATATGTAATACATTTTAAAATGTTATTGATTTATCTTTATTTAAATTATGAATCATATAAGTCAATTAAACATAAACGATTATATTAATTATTGTTAATCATACGAAAAGTTTTTTGTACAAATTGTTCATTGTCATATATAAAAAGATTTACATTTACATAATGAAACTATTATATGTGAATTTAAATGTATAAGAAACTTAATTGTAATTATCGCTGTATAGCAATTATTAGCATATATATAGTGATATAAACACATAGTATTCTTAATTAAGATATATTACATTAAAACTTAATATACGATCGAAGAAATGCTATTAAAAATTGTCATATATTTGCAAGGTGCGTTAAGTTATGCGAATAAATAACTTATGTCAGTAGTAGGGCTTTTTATGACGAATTAAAATGAATTTATGCGAGTGGAACGCAATATTTGCTTTCATTTATAAACTTCCCATCAAACTGAAAAATATTAATCAATTTATTTATTTTATGAATTGCAGGTAATTGAATGAATCACGTCCGTTTCAGCACGCTAATCCAAAAAATTATCCTCGCTGCGGTATCATAAATTACTTTTATAGCAGATAGTGAAAACTGGTATGAACTTGCTTCAAGTGAAAGCTATAAAAAAATTTTCCCTTGTTTTTATGTGTTTCCATATATAATTGCTTCTGTCCTAATTTCCAATCAAACGTTACAAAGGTATACGTAGAATTAACGTTGAAAGGAGGTTTAGCAGGCCATCTTACAGGGCCGTAACTATGCAATAGATTTGATTATCCCATTTTTCAATACAAATTTTGCAAATAATGAAAGCAGAGTTTGACTTGTATGTTGATTAGATGATACAGTTAAAGATTAAAATAATCATTCGCTGCTCGTTGGCATGCTAGTTGCAATGTAAATGAAGGTTTACAAGGTGGAGATATGCGAATACAAACTGGTCGATGATACGTTAACACGCCGCGTAGTGCATAGATGGTGTAATCGTAGCATGTTTTCCAGAAATATTTATTGACTTGATAAAGCAGCATTATATTTCTTTTATGTCTCAGAATTAAATATACATATGGTGAAACGTTAGTATTTCCAAGTAGAATTACTACTTCTGTCAAGATGAAATAATATTCAGAGTTATTGAACTTGGAAAAAGCATTTATCTTTAGTTTAATTTTTATCGTCTAATTATCTTAAAGATCATTGTTTCTTGGTATTCGTGATGACTTTAACTATCAAATAAAATTATCCTCATTATACACGATCAAATAACTTGATTATATCAGCGAAATCATTTTGCAATACTATTTTAAAAATTTATTTTAATTGTCGTTCTATGCGATGCCTATACTTATATTCAATAATAAAAAGAGTTACGACGAGTAATTCTATTCATATTTTGTAGGTAAAATTTACTCCAGTGTTAAATTCTATATATATGGTTTGAATAAAATTAAAAAATATTGTGAACAATTTTTCGTATATAATTTATTTGAAATTTGTAGGCGTCAATGATTATAAAATATTTAATTTTACTGAAAATTACATGGAAGTTTTATTTTACATTAATAGAGCCATAATAGTGAAAAGGATTAACGAAAATGGGAACAAACTAATCCTTATAACATATTGTCGGAACAAGGCATATAACGAAACGCGAAACAATGTTGAGATATTATTCACTTTGCATTTTTAACACGCAAGAAAACTAATATGCTAATGAATGATTATAATGTAAAATAGTTATTCAAAATTATGACTTTCATTATTTAGTTTCATTTTTATATAATCTACGATTATTCGCGATTCTTCGAGCCTTTCAGAGCAGCAGTTTTAATTTACGCAATTCATATAATAACATTACTATATTTAATTTTCTTTGTTTTAAATAATCTATAAATCGATAATAAAAATATCATATTTTGTAGAAAATATAACATGATCGCAAAATATCTTTCGTTTATTAACAATTATTTATCAAATAATATATATATATATATATATACATATTACAACTATTTCAGATTATGTCAAATTCATTTATATATAATTATATACTGAGAGAGATTTCGATAATCGAAATATCGATTTTTAGTGAAAAACTCCCCAATTGGGTATTATACTTGCAATTCAACAATCGATAGTTTGATCATTAAATAATATTAAAATCTTTCATTACATAATTTAATAATCGGTTTACTAAAATGTAAGTTTTGTTTGTTTGTTTTTCTTAACAAACTCATCAAATTTTCTGCAAATATTTGTTAAAAACGTTAAAAATTATCAAGATGGATTATGAAGTTTTAATATTCTAACCTAAAAAGAACAACAAAATATTCATTAAAAAAAACTTGTTTACTTTGGCGGTCTGCATTATAATTAAACTGTGGATTTAATGGTTAAATAGGAAAGAATTTCCTCGTAACATTCTAAACAACAACAATAACAACAATATAATTAAACTGTGTGTATTTAAATGTGTTATATAATTTAATGGTTTTGAATAGATCAAAATAGATCTGGACCAAAAATATAAAAAATAATAATAAAATAAAATTTAAATGTGTTATATTATAATTTATTGAAAGGTTATTAAAAGGTAAATCTTATTATAGAGCTTTAACCTTACATTTTTCTTATTTGTCAAAAATATAAAAACTAGTTTGTTAAAATTATTATTATGAAAGTACACACAAAACATTTCTAGCTTATATTAGTAGACATGGTTGAATCAGCAATATTGTCAGGTCAGTATAAGAACAACTAAAAACCGTTATAGTTGAATTAACTACATATATATTACCGTTTCAAGACACAAATGATAAATTAGATAATTAAGACACAAATGTCTTAGTTAAGACATTATTATTTCTATTCTAAATTTCATTTACTTGTTAATATTAAAAACTAAGAATCTTAATTTAACATATCAGCGTCCTAAATGAAAAGTAGGGTTGTTTTTATTTCAGATTCAAGTATCTTACTTAATAGATTTTTACATTCGGATATTATTAATTACATATGCCATTTCGATATAATTCACTGATACATTATTATCTCAGACAATATTTTCTTATTTAGTGCAGCTTATTTATTTGAAAACTAATGCAGCCATAATTTATGTTTTTAGTAGGAATTAATAGTCATATCCATATGGCTGCAATGTCTAAATTATTTTTTTTCGTGCATATATTATACCAATTAACATTCAGTTTACCAAAACTACATACTCCCGTCTTATAAATATTGTAATTTGTTTCTCTTTGTATATATATAACTAAATTTAATTATACATTAATGGTATATTATATATGTTTAAAAATAAGAAAGTACTTGGTAAAAAAAGAGTATAGTATAGATATGAGTATATGTAATGGTATAGATATGAACAATAAACATTTGAGTGATTGAATCACTCACATTATATTATTTTATTCTGTATGACGTGTGTTTAAACAATTGTCATATATTAATCCACGAAATCGTCAGTTATTAAAAATTTCATTAATGTACTTTTTCACGTATAATTAAATGAATTAAAATAGAGAACAGCAACGAACCGTAATTAAATTGTCTTTTATTATCTAAGTCACGCGTAACTCGTTATTAATACGTGGTATTGTCGCTACGAAATTAATTTGATTTTAAATACTATATACAAAAAAAATTAAATTTTAATTATTATATAATATTAAAATATGCTTACGTATTATATATATATTTTTATATATTTGTTTAACTGTCCAATTTCTTCAATACAAGTGGTTTATTGTATTTTTATTTAGTTGTATTTTAATATTTTCAGGACCCAGCTATAAATTTGATATAGTATAAAATTATTTATATGTACACGTTTTGAAAATTAATTAGGTTAATATTTTAGAACAAAAAAGGACTCCAAAAATTTAAGCACAAAAATCTCATGTCGCATATTTACATTTGTTTTGTTCATTTCATGATTTTATAGATAATGTGTTTTTAATCTATATTATTACAATTCTATTCTAAAATGTTAAATAAAATCAACCATAATGGAAATTTTGAATTTGAATATTTGTAAAATAATGTAGTGATTGAAGCATAAGATAAGGTAAAATTAAACTGCTATGTAATTAAATGCATAATAATTTAGAATATTGGTAAAAATAAAAAATATAATTTGCATGAGACATTATTTTATTTCCAAAACAGTATGTATATATTTATATAATTCCAATTAAGAATAAGTATTGCATAATATATATGTTTTATTTTATTGTTTTATTATGCATTTATCAAGGTATTGGCTTAATTAATTTTATATTAGTTTCTTCCTCCTTTTTTATTCATAAATTACTCATTTTCAAATATACAATATTCTTTGTATACAAGAACATACAATGATAAAAAAGGACATGGTGGGTTAAGTAAAATTTTTAATATTATGGTATACTTTAAAATTTACTACATGGTTCTTATAATAACCAAAATCAGATATTTAAATCATTACTTAAAGAAATTATCATATGATTATAGCGATTATAAATGTTTTATTATATAGATTATGTATTTATAATTATTATATTGTATAGTTACACATATTTAATTATTTACCTGAGTTTTTTGAACATTTTTTAAAAATATATTTTATATTTTAAGAGCAATTATAATTTTATATATAAAATGTATATATTTGCAGTTTATTTAAATCAAGTTTAAATGAATAACCGAGTGTGATTACAGATTTAAATTTATTTTATATCTTTATTTTTTATTTAAATACACTGCATTAAAAATTGCAGACTATAAAAAAATACAAAATCACAAACAACATTAAGTTACTCCATAAATCCACTTAAATAACGATTCGCAACCTAGATGCGTTTCTACGTTTGTGTCATCAATTTGATACGACACGTATTACTCATACTCCTATGATTCCACATACGAGATATATATCAATTATCTCGGGAAATCTGTATAATGTAATTACGACAGAAATAAGCGATCAGACTACGTCAGTCGGCGATTATTTATAACATTTGTACAGCTAATTAAACCTAATTCCGATAAATGGAACCAATAGGCAACGTGTTCCAGATATCCATATACCTTTGATTCTTTATTTCATTCCGCATCGTAATTGTCTGCGAATGTAAATTTTGTAAATATTGCGTTGCAGTATTTTTTGCCAGTCGCAATTACCTTTACGATGAGAATTAGTCAGCAATCGCTTATTAGCACGTAACCGTATTTACTGTGACTCGAGTCTTCGCTGGATAATCATTTCCTGCGCGCGTTTAGCACACTTGTCTGCATTTCATTTTTGCCACGTTCAAGTTTTTCCTGCCCGATAATTATAGCTCCCGTTCCATTAACTATGATAATCTTCATCATTTTTCTTCCGAACTCTGTTCTTCGTAACACAAATCATTCAATCACCATTTACGCACATTGCGAGAAAACGATTACGACGCGTGAAAGTAACTATAATTTCCAGCTGCCATTTTGTTCGAGGGTTACTCATAATGTGCCGCGTCGTTTATATTTTAATACTTATTCGGTCTCCGTTTCGTCTTCGGGGATCATGCATTTGTGATGAGCCGCGTTGTAATTGTACTTTTTTATAGACAAAAATAATCTTCCGTGGTATGTTCAAATGCATGTACATCATTTCAAAAGAAAAACTCAATAACGAATAAATTCATATAATTTGAAAAAGTGATGATCCCGAACGAACTTCGTTTGGTTCATTTTTTTGTATTTTTTTTTATTTTGAATTATGTTATGTATACTGAATTGATTTATTTAACTAATTAAATTTGTTTCAATATATAATATAAAATACATTCACACAATTGAATTATTATTACAGTTTTAATTGTAATAAATAAATACATTAATTTTCGACAGAAGATGTGGAATTTTTACAACTTTAATTTTTCTTTAAAATTGTGTTGTTTATAAAATTTACATTCCTTGACAACTGATTTAGTGCAATTTTAGGGAGGGATATATAATGAAAAATAGTGATTAGTCGCGAGGATGCATAAATTGTCATGATAGTATCTGAGGATATAAACTCGGTGCCATTTTGTTACGCTAAACTGAATGAATATGAATGAGTATTCAACGTATTAGTAACAATTGTATAGTTATAATTTATATAATACACGTGTTTGTTACAATTAATTGAAGCAATTTGTTTGTTTTATTTATTGAAATTAATTTGGTTCATATACGACGTCAGTTTTCTTCCTCAATGTTCAATTTTATCACAACTCACGTATATATACACTAAGAAACAAGTTTGTAGAAAAAGTTCATTTTTAATTAATGTTACTATACTTATCGTAGTGCTGGTATAAAGATCATTTTTATAAAAAAATACGGTACCATATGTGTGCGATTAAGAGAATTATCAGAATTTTCAGCGTAAAGTATATATGGTAACATTTTTCAGCAGTACAATAATTTTGTTTACAAATTCTATGAAATTACGAAAAACAATGCCTCTCCGATTACGTCATCATATGTTTAGTAAATTTTTACCATACTTTTATCTCGGTGTAATTAAAATATATATATTACTATAAAACTAATATGCGTTATGGGCTGACGACGTTTTAGGTACCCATTTACGTACTTAGAAAAGTGATTTTTCTTAAAAAATTAACAAAACTCGGATGTGAGGATTACAGGGACTCCAGCATCAAATTTATTTATGAGAGCACTTTCAAATGCAAAATTAAAAGTCGGTGTGTTTGCAGACGGTTTCCAAATATTACAACTAGCTTCAATTTGATATTGTGCACTCAGAAAAATGTTCGCGGTTAGCATAACCAATCAATATTGTTGGTTTCGTGGACAATTGAATAGTATAGTTATAATAATCACTTATGATGTAGTTTGCAGATCATAATTGGTTATTACAACTATTCGGTTGTCCACGAAATCAGCAATATTAGTTATAGTTATGCTAATGGAACTTTTTTCTCAGTGAGTAATTGGGTACGAGATGGTTTCTAAATCTAAAATGCCACGATAGGAATATTATGTTAAGATGCAAATTCTGTAATGATAATAAAATCTGTAAGAATAACAAAGAAGTTAATGTTTAGCTTTCATTTGTACAAGAGAAAGAGGTTACAATTATATGAAATACCTTAACGAAAAAATAATTCTACAATTGTAATAATTTACGATTATAGTGAATGATAATCAAAATCATTTATATTCATCTGACTTTTAAAATATTATTATTATTATTATTCTCCTCATCCATCCCCATTTTCGCTTTCTTCTTTCTCTCTCTCTATTCTTGTAATATCTAAATTCTCTAATATAATACCCTTTTTTCGTTTCTACCTTCTTTTATTGTTATCAAAACTGTAAATTTTATTTAATCTGATATGATATTGTGATATATTGTATTATATTTTTCTGCGATACTTTCCGTGGCGTGATATGTTTATAAATAAATACATTTTTTAGTTTACGAGTTACTTAAGTTAGAAACCCTAAAGACCCTATAATTCTAGGAAGATATAACTATGTACGAATTCACCCTCAATACATCTGTATCGAAGAATTGCCAACTACTATATATTTACGCATATTTTGAAAACTACAATGTTTAACAACTTGAAACAATTATCGAAATCATTATGCATGAAATATGAGCGTGATTGTCATTCATTAAGAATTTCTAATTACTTACTGATAATGTAGAATTAAACTTTAAAATGGCCATTCCCTTCTAATTACACTTTTTGCATACATCATGAATATTTTTTGTTCGTCAGAATATACGATTCCTTCAAAATAATTAACTTGAACCAAAGAAGATGTTTCCTTAGTCGTTATACAAATTTCCATAGAATATTTACATAATATATACCGGATTACATGGAAAAAAGACTAACTTGCGTTTAGTCACCTATGTCTCTATTATAATTTTTAAAAGACTAAACATAAAATATTGTTTCTTTTTAATAATTGCCAAATTATTAAAGCTCATTAATATACATATCATTGATATATAATCTAGTTTCTATAAACTAGTACTTATACGTACACACGAGTTAAAATGCGATGATAAAGTTGGTCACAACGATTTTATTTTACAAGCGGAGATCGCTCTTCGATAGATTTGCATCTTCGCATATTTTTTCTATAAACGTGCAAAAGAAACTAATCATGCAACCAAGAGTTTCTGCTTCTTTCAACTCTGACGTGTACACGTCACACGCGCAATGTCGATACAGGCATTAAGACACGAAAATCACATCTTTTACATAAAAGTACATTGCCATTACGCTTGCAGATAAGTAATTTTAAATCACGATCCGAGTAACGTTACTGCCTAATGAAGTTACAGCAAGCGAGATATTAGCTCTCAATTTGCCTCGCTTAATATGCAAGTCTGTGGATTATATAATTATATAAACACAAAAACTGAACGTGAAAAGTAAAGTATACGCTGTCAGTCAACTAATATCCATATTATACTATTTATTTTTTATCGTTATCATTTTAAATAATTATTTGGACACTTTATTTCAGCAATGTCGTGTGTAACGTTTATTACGCGATCGTCCATGATGATCGGCAGTCTCGCTTGCTGTTCGTTGATGCTCGCGCGATGCCAACATATCGCTGAACTTATATCGAGCAAGCAGATATATATGCGAATACGTATGCACGTATACATTCTCTAGCATCGCGTGCAGGTACTTGGCAGGTCCTATAATCTACTTTGCGTTTGTCGAAGTGTACCGAGTAGGTGTGGTGCATTCGAGTTACGCCTCGTCTTGGACCAATCCACGTCCACTTATCCCTTCTTTTTATTCGCACTGTCCGCATAGAGAAGGGGTGCCGGCCTTTATCGAGGTTTACGTTAACTCGACTTCGGCTGATTCCAAGAGGTCACGACTCGCAGTCACGCTTTATCCAAATTCCAGGGGCGGTTTCACCACTCTCGCGTCTTCGCTTCTAATTCTCCGCACGAATTTCAAAATAGATCATAATTTACGTCAAACTAATTTCATGGATAATTCAAGTTTAAAAACTGCCTACGTTGTTGTTTATATATATATATATATAGATTGTTAATTTAGTGGTGCGGGGAGAGTCAAATTTCGGTCGTGTGCAGATTGTCAACTTGTATCTATCTATACATATATATATAGATATATAAGATTGTAGCATTAAAGTTTACGAAATGTTACAATTGTTGCTCTAGAAATTTCATGTAGTATTCGCTATAGATAATTGAAATGTTTAATATTAAATTAAAAATAATTTTAAAATAGAGAGAAAAAGTTAACATCTTTGTTTTTGTAGACGAGTGTTCTTGTAATTTATTTTTTAACCAGGTATTTTCTAGCAACGTATACGTTATATTAAATTTCGTATATATATATTTTTCACATTTATAAAGAAATTAGTAAAAAATTTGTTATAAAGATAAGTTTAGCCTAATGAGCTTTTTAAAAACAAGCGGCCATCTTGTTTCCCATTTACGCAAATTTAAATATTTTACGGATAGTAGCGTTGAGACCTGTCCTTAAATCGACGCGGATATATAATGAGGCTTTCGAGGACAGTCCCGCAAAATACAATACCGGGCGCCTGTGTACGTGAGTTTTATTATATTTTTTAAAGGCTGGGTTGGGGGTAGAGGAGGGGGGGCAGCCAGGTCCCCTTGCATTATAGCGTTCAGAGGTTTTCCCTGTTTGCTCAAAAAACAATTTTGCAAACACGTAGGCGTTCAAATGGAGTTTATTCTTAAAGGTAGCAGAGGGCATAATAACTATATATATTATTATAAAATTAGTATAATATATATATATATATATATATATATATTTTAAATTTAACTTTAATAATTGACAAATATAATTTACGATCAATACACTGCTAAAAACATACAGTACAGGTCTTATTTAAGATACAAAGTGACTTAATTAAGACGCCAAAGTGTCTTAATCAAATGCACAATGTTTTCTATTAAGATATACCTGGTGACTTAAATAAGACACTATGTCTCTTAAATGTAACTTTTTTAAGACATTTTTTTTAGCAGTGTAGTCATTAAATGTATGAATGCAAACATTTTACATATTAAATATACGTATCTAGAATTTACTAATTTCGATTATTAAAATTAACATAAATAGTATTATAGATTTTAGAAAATTGCTGTATTTTATACATTCATTTATATTTCCAAAAAATCCTATTATTTTTATGGTTATAACTTGAAAGAATCATAATTATGCAGAATAAATATATATGCCAAAATATATATTTATTATTATAAATATTTTGTTTCAATTATTTATTATATTAGTTTTTATTGAGAAAATATGTTATTAATGTTATAATTTATGTTTAATTTCTTAACATAACAAAGTTCTTCAAAAATACATTGCAATATTTTGGTATTACTTCATTAGTACATACATAAAATGAAAATGTTATTTTCATATTACAAAGTCTATAATATGTCAAGTCCAAATATTAAATTACAACTAATTAAATAAATTGTATTTTATAGTGATCGTTTATAAAATTTGAAAACCATTTTGTCGATCTTATTATTCAATAATAATAAATTATAATTTGCATGTATTATTACCTTTCGATACATCCTATATACCGTTTTTTTATTTATAACCGTATTTACTCATTTTTAATTGTATTTATTCCCGCAGTTCATGCAGTTAATATAGTATAGACTTGTGTATCTAACAATACACTTGCAGTAATATAGCATAGGTCATGCAAAATGACCGATGTAAGAGAAATTTCACAAGAATTATATGTACATACAAGTCCATAAAAGCTTAATTTTGATAGACAATTTTTACCATAACTACGACTGACGCGCGATCGAGACTTCCTCTCGTAATAATATCGTAAAACCATGAGTCCGCGGGAACACTTTTATCACACACACACAACCCCGCTCGAAAATTATTAAATCCCGCAATACTTACGCTTGCAAAAGTGAATTAAAGTTATTCTGAAAAAACACGCAAAGTAACAGCACCAGCATATACTTTTGTCTTCCATTCAAGCAAATAATAATAATGCCAAGACAAATTCAATCCACGTGACATTTTCTCTAATCATTGCCGCACGAAATCTAGCGCATGTTCGCTTCTTCTATCATTAATTCTTTCCAAGATATAGTTTCGAGCTGCCTCGAAGATTTTTTGCGAGATCCCCATATAGGTAATTTATTCATGCTTCCCCCTTGCATCATAAATAATTCAGTATAGAACCTTTACGGGGGGAATGAGAGGGCGGTGAGAGTGGAGAAAGGCAGCGTGTAATCGTTCTGGTTACCTGGCGACCAAACGTAATGTCGCATTTTATGCCAAGAGATATGCTTTTCACACGGCACTCGCTCCCGAAGCGCCATTTTGCTTAATTTCAACTTAGCCATGAACTGAAAATCAATAGGTCCGTGCCTATCAACAATATTCACAAACCCGGCAAGGTTACTGTTTTTGTATAATTTTTCAAACAATATACATATGAATTAATTCGGTTAAACACGGGTCACGTGGTTTCACTTTCCTTTAACGCTGAATTACTTATTGCAGCTCAATTTGCGAATCAATTACAGTTTCATCAATTTATTATGGTGACATGATACTATTAACACTATCTTTTGTTGCACGAAGATACGGGTGAATTCTGCCTCAAATTGACGCTTTCAGGTTTTTTCCGTATAATTTCGTACGCTTAAGATTTAATTTCGTTAAACGTACAATTTATTATGAGTTGTTCGTAAAGAGGTGAGTTTCAGGAGGTTATTAACAGAATAGGCTTTGCATTTGGCTTGTATTTATCATCAATATATATAAATAGAATATATAATATACGTGTGCAATAATAATCGTATTATAATCATTAATGTATAATCTTCTATGTATTGGTATAGATATAATTTGAATTTAAAGCTTTTTTGATACGTAAAATACTGAAAAAGAATTTAAAAAATCAGACATCACCGCTATTTAACTAAAATAAATAGAAATAATTATCCATTTTGTGTTATTGATAACGAAATTAAATATAGTTTATATAATTGTTTATTTGCTAATAAAAAGTAACAAAATATATGTTTTACAATTATTAGGGATTTTATTTTTTCGAGAAAAATTCGATTTTTAATTCGTTTACTATTTTAATTTTTTGCATTATGAATTTTAAAAATAATTATTTTAATTTTATTAAACAAATTGGTCTTTATTTGAGAGAAGTTTTTATTATACAAAAAATAGAGATCTACAACAAATATTTAAATAATAATCCAATGTGAATAGTTGAAATCAAGATATCAATGTGAATAGTTGAAGTCATAAGATATCGATAGCCAAGAATTAATTTTTGGCCATTTTTTGAAAAAATCGAAAGGGGGTAACCTTAAAAAAATGGCAATTTTGGCCAAAAAATGAAAATCCTTCAAATTGCTCCAAACATTGCACATGGACT
>JABFQC010001918.1:0-17569 GCA_022817085.1 Psilanteris sp. ZL-2020
CAATAGATATTATATATATATATATACACATATATCAAAATTAGTACAAGAATTACATAACCACCTAGACTAGCAATAGAGGCTATAGCGGCTATAGCGTCAATTCGGATTGATGCGTTGACGGTCGAATGATTTTGCATGTCGTCCATTACGTGCGAGGTATTCAATGTCGTACAAATTGGTTTAAATGAATAGATAATATATTTAAGAATATGATACACTATGAAAATTGTTGCTCCTTTAATATGTATAATTAGATTTCAAGACGAAAAAATAGTTGTCAATGCCTAATTATGAAGTTTATCATTCGATATGAGCGTAACCTTAAAATCAAATGAAAAAGTTCAAAGTGTTTTTGATACATCACTGTAGTTGATATTTGGCAGCATGCCCCCAAGTCGTTTGGATGCTGTATTTAGGAGTGTTCTGCTCACCAAATTTTTTACTAAGGGCTGGGGTAGTCCAGAAAATTTGCGCAGGTATAAACATAACCTATCTCGTTTTGTTTTGATTGTTATGAAATTTGCTATAACTTTTTGCCGTCTAAAAATATTTTGTATTTATTTCCGTTTTAAAACTTCATAGTTACTAAGTTTAGTATTTTTAAAACAATATTTTATAAATGACTTAATTACATAATTATAACTTATTCTGTTTATAAACAATATTTATATATTTGAAATAAATAATACTCTCGCCAGGTATAAAATGATTTGAAATTTTTTTCAGAATATTTGAATTTAGGAAAGTTGTATCAAATCGGACCACTTGTTATAATCTGATACCTCATGATTACCCTATTACAATTGTGAAGGTAATATATAATTCCTTAAATATAATCATTTAATACTCTATGGAATATTAAGGTTTTATAGGTACAGTGCATGATTACTACTGATTGATTATAACTATCTATAATATTATTTATTTTCAAAGTTTAATACCTTAATTCCTACAAATTATGTTAAATGATTTTATTTGAACTATTAATTAATAAGGTTATTTGAAATATTTGTATCTTATTAATCTTAACATTTTTTTTGTTTTTATTAGTATTTTAATACATTTTGGAGGATGTTTACTAACTATAATATATACAATTTTAATATAATTATATAATTAACTAGGATGAAGAATGGTCAGATTGCCATATAATAGAAGGCCAATTTCAATCACCTTTTGATAGAAATCTTCCTGGCATGATGCCAGAAGAAGCTAAAACTGCCTATTTTCAAATTGTGTTGCCTCAAAATTGGAGTTCTCATAAAATTAAACCTATATGTTTACATTTAGCTGGAACTGGAGATCATGTAACTATTTCAAACCTTTTTTATTGATAATATAAAATATATTAATAAAAAGATTAATATACAATTAAATTAATTAAGTTATACATAATTAAATTTAAAAATAAGCATATTCTTTATGTTTATTACAGTTTTTTTGGAGAAGACGAAATATAATAGCTAAACCACTACTAAAAGAATATGGAATTGCTTCTGTATTATTGGAAAATCCTTTTTATGGCTTAAGAAAACCAAAAGATCAAATGTAATTATTTTTATCAAATATCACATTATATAAACTATAATCCCTTGTCTTACATTAAGTAATAAATCATACAATTTTTGAGATAAAAATGAGGTATACTATTTGTAAGGATAATATAAAATAGTTAATAAATTAAAGTATGAACTAGTGATAAATATTTCAAACTGTTATTTCATTATTACAAGACTAAATATTATACTAAATAATCATATTCTAATAATATAATGATAATAAATAAAAATAAATATATTAAAAGCATTTTTTCTAAGAAATAACATTAAACTTATATATAATATATATAATTATATAACATATAATAAAGATATAATTAATTTGTGTATTTTACACAATAGTCGATCCAGCTTACACAATGTAACTGACATTTTTATTATGGGTGCTTGTTTAATTTTGGAATCAATTGTTATTCTTAATTGGTGTGAACGACAAGGTTTTGGTCCATTAGGTCTGACAGGTCTTTCAATGGGAGGTCATGTGAGTATATATTATAAATTAAAATAAATAAAACTTCTATACATTAAGAAAACTCTATTATGTTCATTTATAAATATAAAATTATTATTTTAATAATTTAGAAATTTGACTCTGAATTTTCTGCGTTAATTCTAGTGAAATAAGAAATAGAGATTTAGGTGCGAGGGTGGGAGGAATAGATCTAGAGATGGATTCAAATAATCAAATTCTAAAACCATAACTATATCCACTTCTATATATCATTAGGAAAATCAATTCTAATTAATTAACAATAAATTAAATAAATAAATAAATATGTTTTGATTTGCTTAATTTGGGTAATAAGTTCATTAATCACGATATAAATGACATGCTCAACACCTTTTTTCAGATAATAAGCATTATTTTACATGGAATTAAGCAATCTTTAGGAAGAGAAACATATCAATTTCATTTTTTTAGAGTGAGAACATGTTTCTCTTTGTAAAGTAAGGTATAAACACTCAGTTTATGTACACATATGACGAAAAATAATATTTTCTAATTATAGATGGCATCATTAGCAGCAACTAATTGGCCAAAACCAATATCACTTATACCATGCTTATCATGGTCAACTGCATCTCCAGTTTTTACTCAAGGAGTAATGAGTGCATCTATAAATTGGGATTTATTAAAAGCACAATATTTTTCTGATGATAGTTATCAAAATGATTTAGCAAAAATGGTTAAAACCGTTGATCATAACGTAAGTATGAATTTAAATTATTATTGATGTATTTATTATTATACTGAAGTATATTTGATATTTACAAATAATACATTTTTTAATACTAAAATTGAATACTTTTAGGATGCGTTTTTAGCTGGTCAACATTTTGCTAAATATTATCCTGCTAGTATGCTTAGAGTAGAAGAACTCCAAGCCAAACAATCAAATGATTTTTTATCTGATTGTAATTCTGATAAAGTTAACAAAATGGATGTCAAAGAAGATCAAATTGTTGAAGAAAAAGCTGATGCCAGAATATTTCCACTAAATTTAATTTCCAATAAATTTAAAAGTAAAGATCCAAAATCATTAAAAGGTAATTAAAAACTTAAAATCAAAATTAAAAGAAAGATTAAAATAAATTTTGCTCAATTTTTATATAATTATTTAATTTAATATTTATTTTACAAATTATTTATAAATAAATCGTAACAAGTATAAGCAGTATGTTTTTATTTATGTAATAATTAATTAATAACATCATTATTTGTTAAATAATAATTTAATTTCTGAATCATTCAAGTTTACCATAAGAATAAATATAAATATAAATTATATTCATTCAAATTGCTATATATTTATTTTTAGTACTTGATTTAATATAAGTAAGTTTATTAATAATGTTTTTTAAAACATATAATTCATATTTAAAATATTCTATTTATCTATTAAAAATAATAGGTATATGTGTATTGCCCGTTACCAAACATCCGATGTTCGATCGTATTAAAGGCCGACAATGTGAAATTTTACAATTCATGAGAGGAATAATGGACGAATGTACTCATTTAAGGAATTTTGAAACACCAGTGGATACTGATTTAATTATTGCAGTTTGTGCAAGAAACGATGCTTATGTTCCACGTGATAACTGTATGAGTTTACAAGACATTTGGCCAGGAGCAGAAATAAGATACTTAGATGCAGGACATGTAACAGCATATTTAATGTACCAAAAATTCTTTAGGTTGTATTTTTAAAATTTTAATTCATGAGTATAATAATAAATACAATTATTTAAAATATTCAATATTAACACAAAATAAATTTTTTTAGGTCTACTATAAATGATGCATTTGAACGATCATTGAAAAAATATCCATTGAAACACAGCTGACAATTTCAAAAATCATTGTATCGAATAATTTAAATGTCAATTCTCATAAATTTATTCTGAAATAGTCAACACTGAATATTATATAAAACACTAGCACAAAATAATTCAGTACAAAATATTTTAAATATTAATTGTATAATATATAATTTTAATGAGAATGATAAATTAAATTACAACATTAAATTAACTTTTTGAAAAATATTTTTAAAGATTTTATATCAATTAATAATTGTAATTTATTATTAAAATTTTAATATTATCATTTGTTAACTTTACTTATTTTGAAATTTTACATCAACAAAATGAAAATATTTTTCAACTATTTGAAACTACATTTACTAAAACAGGAATATAATGTAAATAATAGTGATAAACTAAATTTAAAAAATACTCAATACTAATATTTTTGGTAATTTTATTATATCAAAATTGTTAGCATTTACAATTTTAAACATAATTAAGAATCATTTAATGTGATATAAATGTATGTAATGTACAATAATTAAGAAAGTGATATACAATTATGAAAATATGTTAATAAAAAGTTATTACAACATTAAATTTTTAAAAATAAGCATCAAATGTGAAGCATGGAGAAAAACTTTTGGCTAATCTTAAATGTTGTATGACAATTAAGAAAAAAAATTATATAATAATAAAGCTAGTCATTATACATTACTTTGTAGTGAATTAACTATTCTATTATACCTACAATTTCACTTTAGATTTATAGTTTTTATACATATACATATTTACCAATTCTGTTCATATTTTTTGATTAGAATTTTTTTCTCCATGTGTAATTTTATAAATTGAACAACTATGAAAATTCAAATTAAATATTGAATCAAAAATTATAACATTTCATCGATGTGAATAATTATTGGTATTATACAAATATTTAAATAATTTATAATTATGTAATATATATTTTTAAGAAGAGTTTTTATTTAATTATTTTACTTCAATAATAAATTGCTTATACTTATCTTAATTTTTAATTAATTTTATGTTATTTTTGAACTTAGCTTTATTCTACTAGGTGAAAATTATAATTATATGGATTATTTCTTCATTATTACACAATACAAAAATGTATATTATTGATGTGACATCTTTTTGATTCAATAATTAATGTAAAATATGTGAATAACAGATTATAAAAAATGTATGTTTATGGACAATAAATTTATAAATTGTTATATTTTATTATTAATCTTATTTTTTTTATTATTATTTATGATATTTGATATTATATTGTAAAGATATTCCAAAATATTTCCCTAAATTGCTTATCAGAGTGTTATTTCGCTGATAGAAAGACAGCATGAAATAAACCATTTACGTAAGGTTTACGGTTTGGAGCAGTGTTCCTAACTGTGTGAAAATTTCCACCTTTGTGTCTTTCTTATACACATTATTTTTGTATTGGTCGCGACTGCGTATGGGCCAAAAATTCCACATTAGTTAGAAACGCTGCTTTGGAGACTCCACCGTTTATTCAATTTTTATGAAAATTTGACGAATATTATAAATGTTTGAAAAATATAATATGGACGTGTGTTGATATTATGAAATAAAACATAAACATGTATAATATAATACTTTTATATTAAATATTATATTAGAGAATTTATGACAAGCAGGTCCCGGGACAAAATTAATTGTGGAAAAAATCGTATACACAATGTTTACTTAAAGTTTACCTAAAGCTGGATTAATATTCTGTATTGCATAGAAATGTCATCAACGTGTATACGTACTAGACTCGTAAGTTGAAGGAATCGAGTTCAATTCCCATCGATTGAACCACGTAATATTGTGTATTAATAGAAGTTAATATTACATACTATTTTTTTATTTTCATATTAATGTATAATTAATATGTTCTTAATGTTTATAATTAAAATTTTTTATTATAATTTATAATATAACATAATTATGCTCATGTTGCTTAAGTTATCTAATTTTAAATCACATCAAAATCAACGTTTTAATTTTAATAAAAATGTATTGATTTATTTATTTATTTATAAATTTAACGGATATAAATTTAATGGTACATAAAACAATTAAAAAGAAATTTAAAAGAAAGAATAAATTATCTATAGGAAAACGCTTAATTGCGCAAAATACAGATATTGATACAAAGAAAAATTAACTTTGATTTAACATATAAATAGAGCTATATTTTATTAATATTATAATAAACATGGTCTGAGATTGTGTCCTCAATTCATTTTTAAAAATGTAGAAAAATTATTATGGTACGTATTTTCGAAAGATTTAGATACCATGTTCAATGAAGTGTTGCTTTTACATACATATACTTCTTTTGTCATATTTCTAGATATTGACAATACCATCAACAATAACTTTATTACTTAACAATGGTATGAATTAATGTTGCCTTTGTTCTAAGTTGACTTTTAAATCCAAAGATGATTATTTGAATGATTACCATTACGCTTCAATTCATAGCATACTAATTTATAAAGAGATTTCACGCCCATTAAGTTTTTTACGGGTTTCTAAACAAATACACTCTAACAAAACAAACCGTTTTTGAAACGTTTAAAAGCTTTCAAAACGTTTTTAGACTACTTTATTATATTAGGGTGATATCATAATTTTAATTAATTTCAATGTTTTCCTTATAATACAAGTTGTATTATATCTATGTTGAGTCGGATAAGATAGTTTTATTAAACGTCTTAAATTCATCTCATTAACGTAAATTCAAATTTCGCGCTGAATCTATAAATTATATCAGTGCCACCCACTACTTCCTTTTAGGTAAATTCCTTCAGTTATAAGCGGAAGTAGCCGGAATCAACATTTGTGCACCATGTGCTCGGCCATTCTTTACTTCACCACTGATAATATAAATACATGATTGGCAACTTATAAAAATTCTAGGTAATGGACTTTCCCCCTCAGATTCAAACTCATTAATTACAACACCTTAAATATATTAATCATTGCTTTTAGTATGCACATTTTTAAGTATATAAAATTTGATATAATCAAATTTTGGTATATATTATAGTTTGTTAATGTGGATTAATGATTTCAGTTAAGTTTTTAATGTCTTTAATATTGAGAGCAGCATTATCGCTGCGACAGAAATATGAACCTGGATTGTTACACTTAGTCATTTTGTACACCGTGCTGTGACCAATAAAGTAAGATTCATTCAATGCTTACCTCTGTGAGTCGATGCTGATCGTGCGAATTTTGTAAGTACAGAAAAGGTTTTTAAATGCATATGTGCGCAATTTTTTTTATACCCAATCATTTATCAACATAATGCTATCGTACCAGTAGGCCGCGCAAATTTCAACTTTGAAAACTGACCGCGTGCATGACCTCTCATTTTCGTAATTTTTCACGCGGCCACATTTTTCATAATTTTTCAGAGAAATTTTGGAAAAACATTAATTTTCTAATTTAAATCTGTTACAAAAAATTTCGACTTATGACATGTAAATCCTATATGTCCTTATAAAATTTCGCCGCATGGATAAATGTTCCCGGCGGAAACACGCGTCTCTGCATTTTTTATTTAAATAAATGAAGTAATGAATGGTAGTTGTGTATTTTTCTTGAGAAAATACAAAATTATATGTACATATTTATTGAAACGCTATAAATACATTATGTATAAACATGCAGAATTAAATAATATACATGAGTATCATATATACATATTTCATAAATGGACACGTCTATATATATTTGTGTGTGTGTATGTGTGCGAGTGTCTCAAAAGTCGTTCTTTTTTTTAAGCTTCATTTCTCATTAAAATTTGTATTCCTATTTATATTTAATAAATCTATTAAAATATTTATGTCAATTATAATTAAATAATAAATTTAATAGTGTATTTAAATTCAAAATAGTAAAGTAATTCTTTATTACAAAATAAATTTCCTGATGTCGTACATTTTAATTTAAGGTTAGGTTAAAATATTTTAAGTAGCACATTTTTATTATTTTTGTGCATAATAGAAAAGTACATGTAGTAATATTGATAAGATATTGTCATCATTGTTTCATGTTCCGTGAAAGTTTTTATCTGAAATATATTTCATTTACATACAATTTATATAGAGGTGAATATAGGGTTCTTTTTTGTCTCGTGTTTCAATTAAGAACCATTTTTATGTTCATTGTATAGTACAATTTACATACTTTATTTCATTGTAAAATTATTAATATTCTGCAGTGAAATTGTTTAATGAATTTTGTAAATAATTATTAATGTTTTTTAAAATTAAAGAAATGACATTTTAAGTATATTATATATTTCTTTAATATATATTTACTAAATAAATATTTTTAAAACTATTATTATAAATTCAAAAAAGTAAAATTTCTATTTAAACTAAAAAGTTTATGTTATTAATAACTAATTTTCTTCTAATATTTATTCAATTTTGTGTTAAATAATTTCTTCATATAGTTGTATTTAAATAAAAATAGAAATATATTTATATATTTAATCATGTTATATTATATTTCATATAATAATTGCTTTATAATATAACAAAAAATAATATACATAAAATATTTCATAAAATGTAATTTACAGAAATTTATAATATTAAATATTAATTAACTTTTTGCATTAATTACATTTAAGTATTTAAGACAAAACATTTTTAAACTTATTTTTTTTACTTAAACTTAATTCTTTAATTTAATTTAGGTATATAATTATATAACATTTATTTATTTTAAGATATTGTAATATTAAATGTTCACTTTTAATTGAACTTATATCATCATTGTTATATAAACTTGTGGGTTAATTTTTAGAATAATATTTGTATATATAATGTATATATTATAATATATTTTAAACAAATAATGATAACGTGGCCAGAAGTGTTACAGTTTAATTGCTGAAATATTTTAAATTGGTGTTTAAGATGCTTAATCAATTCATCTTTTGATTTTAAAAGTTTTATATATGTATATAGAATTATTTATACGTTGTTATATAAAAAATATTTTTGTAAAAATAAAAATTTATTTGTAATTATTTATTTAATAAATATATATAACAATTTTATCATTTTGGTAAACAAAATGTTGTTTTTATTGTATTTTATATTTAATATTATAACAAACAAATAAAAAAATTAACCAAATTTTTTTTTGCAGAAGATCTTCGCTTGTTACTCGCCTTTTTATCATTTTTATTACCAACATCTCGTACACTAGTAACAACTTTTCCAGCCATTATACATGAAGATGATTTCTGTCAGTGCTTAGCTATAATTAGTTCCTTGTCTTAGCAATTCCAACTTTTTGCTATTACTTTGGTGAAGTTTAACGTAACATTTTGATTAGTTGCTAACAAATGTTATGTATACTAAAGTTGAGTACATCTTCGTATTAGAGATGAATTAAATAAGAGAATCAAACCCTCTTGAAATTAACAAGAAGAGAAAGACAAGGTACCTATACAAGAACAAAAATGGAGAATGGTGAAGTTGGTGCAACAGATGATGGCGAGTTCCAAACAGTTGCACCAAAGAGCGCTCGTAGAAAGGAAAAATTAAAAGACCTTATTAAAGAGCATAGAAATGGTAACAGAGAACGTCATAGACCTTCCGAGCGACGCCAGTCAAGGGTTTCTAATGATAGCAGTAAAGAAAGACGCGAACACAAAGAACGTGAGAAACCTGAGAAAAATGGCAAGATTGTTGATGAGCATCATATAATAAAAGACCTTAATAAAGAAGAAAGTTGGGATCAAGATGAATCTGAAGTAAAGCCTGTGAAGTATGTGGAGGCGCCACTGCCTGCTGTTAATCCATGGAATAAGTGTAAAACGTCAACCATTGCTGCCCCTGTTAAAGAAGTTGTTCCTTTAACTGTTCCTACACCCAGTGTAGCTTCAACTTCTGTTAATACTGCAGGACCATCAACAAGTACTGCTCCTCTAGTCAAGGAGAAAGAGAAAGCAGAAAAGGAAAAAAGAGTGTTACAGCCACAGCAGCAGCAGCACCAACAACAACAACAACAACAACAAAAGACAGGTATAGTTTCATGCAATGATTTTAATTCTATAATTTTATTTGCATTTTTGTTTTATTTATTTATTTATTTATTTATAAATTTATATTAAATAAATTCATATTAGTAAGTATATATCAATATCCATTCAATTATGCACAATATATTCAATTATATATAAAGTATTCATTAAATGTAATATATTTTTTTTATCTTTTATATATTGGAAAAAGATATAATTTTGAAAATTATACAAAATCAAATAATATATATAATATATAAATAAAAAAATATATATATATATATAATAAAAATTTTTGCATTAAACAATACCATTGTGTACATATTAAATTGTTTATTTTCTCAGTTTTACAATATAATTAGATTACATGGAAAACCTAGACATGGACTTGGTCTTAATCATACTCTATACTCATTCTTTACATCTAGTTTACTATTTTTTTAGTAAATTACTAAATAGTATTCATTAAAAATTTATCTGTAGCAACAAAAAGCAAACTTACTCTATTATACATTATTACAATACCATTGTATAACAAAGCACTTATATGATACACATGATCATTTCTCAAATAAATGTTTAATATAATTTTAAATCATTTTAATTTTAGTAATTTTAATTTAAAGAATTTAAATTAAATATTAAATATATGTCATAAAGATAACGTTTTATTAAAAAAATATTATCATTGTTCTTTTTTGTAATAAATATCTCATATTTTTAGTTAACAAGAAAGTAAAATTATATATATTTAAATATATTTAAAAAGGCCAATTTTTTGAATAATTGATAATACAAGTTTATGATGAATAATATACAATATAAATAATATATTATATGATAAAGTAAAATAATTTATTCTAATTTAATAATAGTAATGTATTACATTTAATAAATGTATGCATAATTATACTTGTGGTATATGAATTGTCACTTGATATTTTCAAAGTGAATAAAAGTAGTGATGATCAAGCGTGTGCATATGTGTTCTATTTATGAAACATTAAAAGTATTAGATATTAAAATTATACATTATATAAATTATATTGAAATCAATTATGTGTTTACATATATTTAAAAAAATATACATTAAAATTTGCATTCCATTTATGTAGCATCAATTCTTTGTTGTTTTATATTTGCTTATTACAGATATGGTTTAATAAATAGTAAAACAATAGCATTGATTGTCAAACTTCCAAGTAATAAGTATAATAGAAGAATGAATGCTTGATCACAATCTGAAATTTCTAATACATTTTTATTCTTGTTACAAGTATTAATAATAAATAATTAATATTAATTAAACATGTTTGTTCATAGGCAGTAACACGTGTAAATCAAAATAACTATATATTTAATTTAGATGATGATATAATATTATTATACATACTTTCAAAATACTTTAGAACATAAATATTTCTTCCTTCTTACAAATTAGTTAACATGCTCTAATAATTCCACAATTAATTATTGGAAAACAGAAAATAAATTTTGTGTGTATAAACATTAAAACATGTTAAAATATAAAGTACTTTTTATATATTTTTTTTTGTTTTATAAATTATAAAACAATCTTTCATTTAGATTTTAATTGATTTTCATTTGAATATTGTTACTGTGATTTATCTATAATCTAAATAGTAGCTATTGTTATAAGTAATTAAATATGTACTGGTGGTTATACAGTTATAAACTAAATTGTATGTATATATACATAATTTTATAATCTCAAAAGATAAAATTTTAAAGATATCTTATGATAAATATTTCTAAATTCAGATTACAAAGAAAAATACACAAATTAGATAATATAATTCTTACATAAATACTATCAGTTAACTTATTTAAGTAATTTTTAACATATTTAATTCCATATGTAAAAGTTTAATTTAATTTTTACTGAAATATTAGCATTATTTTATATATTATTGTTATTATAAACAATAAATTTAATAATTTTTGTTTTAATATGATTTAGATTTCTAACATAATTTTCTTAATATTAAACATATAAAATCAATTTAATAAAAATTAAATGAATTTTTTTATAATATACAAAAGTGTATATTAATAAAAAGTAAACCTTTATAATAATAAACATAGTTCAAAATAAGTCAATTTTCTTGTTTTAATTCAATATATGAATTATGTACAGATTTTGTATTGGAATATAATCTAATCTACATATAATTAAAATGTGAATTATTTTAAGTATTCTAATAGTTTAATATGAAATGTTTTAAATTTACCTACTTTCTCGTATTATTTTTACCTGTTTTTATTTTAAATCGTGTGACTTTTTTGGATAACTTAAATGTAAATTACATATAATGTGTATAATGTATATTCACTTTGAATTAATATGATATTTATTTACTAAACTTAAGTAAACAGTTTACATTATTCATATATTTCATAATTTTTGTATTCGCTAATATATAATTTTATGATAGACTGGTTTCTAATGAACTTATAAGCAGTTACTAATATTATGATAATTAAATTTAAAAAATATTACATGAAAATTTAAAGATTATTGTTAAGTTTTACAATTATTTCTAATATAATTACTTTTGATAAACTTATATTATTATTATTATTATTATTGATGCAAATTTTGAAAACTGACACAATTTGGGAAGAGTTATGTGTACACAAATTGAAATTACGCAAGAATTTTTTTATCGTGAAAGGTAAAGCTGAAATTATATAACTAAGGAGCACCTGTTTAAGAGTATTATTTATGCTAATAAATTGCAATACATAAACAAATATTATTCATTTCAGAATTAAAAAGTTAATTGAAGATTGTGCCAAAATAATATTAACTTTTTCCAGTAAAATTAATAATACTATTTATCTTTATTATGTATATGAAAATTATGGTAATTAGATTGTAACTGTTAAATACTTTAAGTTCACATATTGTTAACATATTTTTTGAGTTTAAAACAACCTAGTTCAATAAACGTTCTAAAACATGACTTAACGGTATTTTCCATACAAAAATGTTGAATATTTTATGAGTTGAATCAATTATCAGATTATAACACAAATTAAAATTTGTCTTATCTGTATCTAGTCCGTTTGTTATCTTCTAATTTAATAAAATTATAATTGAAGTTGTAAGTTGGTTAATAATATATAAAGTTTATTTGAATGTTTAACAAAGTTTGAATTGTTTGGTTTTTTTATTTAAAAGCCACATTTTATATATACATACGATTGTAACATATGTATCAGTATGTACATATGTGGTTTACAATCACCGTTCTGTTTTTCATTGGCCTTTGAAGTGCTATACAGGCACTTTGAAAAACAGGTTTTCTCACAAACGACTCTTACTAATATAAATCGGGTGTTCACTCTGATACTTATATTGCAATTTTCACATAAAATGTGAACAAATTTAACTCTGTCGAAAGCCATTTTGCAATCGACAAAGGGTTGATAGTTATTTCTAGTCTAATTATGTGTCAAAAAAAATAATTATTACTAGATATAAGTGACATTTTAATTCAAATGAAAAATTCTTCAAATGTGACTTGCCACGTACTTATTGCATATTAACAATCATGCGATAAGCCTCTTGAATATGTTGTTCCTTATTAATGATGTTCATTTTGTTTCTTATCGGTCAAAGCTGTATTTCTAAGTCATATAAGTTACTAAATCTTCAGCTTTGATTTAATTATAATTTAAAGAGGTTAATTAACCTAAATTGAAACAAAATCTTTAACCAGAACTTTTTTTTATTATTGCTCGATCTAATAAAAGTATGCATATTAATTTTTTATAACTTTTTTTTTTTTTTTTTTTTTTTTAAATTTATTTTAAAAAATAATATTATTTTAATAAAATAACAGTTATTTAAAGCTAATCTAATCAGTAAATTTTACAATCAAATATTTAAATAAAAGTACCAATTAAACATTATATCCTTAGCAACATAAATATTAACACGTTGCATAATTGGATTATGTAATGGGCATAAATTGTAGAGCTCCATACATTGAACTATCCTTTGAAGTGAAATGGCTTCTGAGATGAGACTTATAAAACATTTTTATAAAAAACTAAATGTATTCATAGCGCATTTTTATTCTTGAAGAAATTCAGTATAATCCTGTAACAACATGGTTTCACTTCATTTGTCTGTTATGAACTGTTTACTCACTATACAACTATTTCTTAGAAAAAAACTGTAATAGAAATTGCTAAATTTGTTAATAGAAAATATACAGAGCCAAAAATGTATAAACTAAAAAAGACAAAAACTATGGCGAATATTAGTATAAATCTTATTTCTTTTACATCAATATGTCTTTGATCAGCTTTCAAAGCACAAGTTACGAGAATCTCTTGTACTGCCCGGTCTTAGTAATGAATCTTTCACTTTCGTTCAACGCTCACCTTCACCCAGCGACCTTAAATCGATCAGCATGTAATTTTGTTTAACAGATTTGATTGAATTCATATACTGTTTATTTTGACAAAACAAAAGGCGTAACATTTGATTACATCAAAACTTAAAATTAACTTCAAACCTAACAGGACGCAAAATTCGCAGTTGCATTTGTTAATATAATAACAAGTTGTTTAAATAAAATGTTATTCTTGCATTAAGGCAACAAATGAGTCTAAAAAAGTCGAGCTACATTGGAGTGATTAGAATAATCGCAGCTTGTGTAACCGCAGTTCAAATTGTTTCGAATTTGTTTACGTTGTTTGATCGGTGTCTAGCCAATGAGACACTGCCTAAAGTTTGATGACTTTGGCAACTTGCCAATCGTAAGGTGTTTGTGTCCAAAATAAGTATCGTAAGGCTAAATATACACGCAATCCTATTTTTATATTAATAAATTAGATCATGAAATATGGATAAGCGCGTAACTGGAACGTACCTAACTATGAAGGACCTTCGTCTTGGTAGGAAACTTTCGAACGTACAATTTAATTCAACTGAATTTAATTCATTTTAATTTTTACCATTCTATCACTGTCTTGTTATTTAATCTCTTATCTAATAATTCAATCTTTCGATAGTTGATGCTCGATCAATCGTCATCGTCTTCAGCTCCCTCATAATGCACTTGGCAGTATATGTGCGAAGGACAGATGAAGTGGAATAATATGTTTGGTGCACGAAATGCCATTGTTACACATTACAGCAGTTTCTTTCGAATGGCCGAGGTCGTCAAAGGTACGGGAACAGCTGTCTCGTCGACGTCCCTGCTTTACAAGAATCCGAGTCTCAGTCGTTCGTGGACCTTCGAGCCACTACTTTCAAATTCTCATCGTGTTTTCATGAGCCGAATTTTCGCTTTCGGCCAAAAACAGCAATTAAAAACTCGACACGGTGGTGTTAAATGCTAGTAGAATTATGTTCTTGTGTTAAATTGTTAACGAATTACATTCCGAATGACGGAACGCATCATGAAGATTAATGGCACTTATGCTGACAGTTTACAGAGTAAGTTTCGAATACATATCATTGGCAGGCAATTTAACAAATTTGGATTTTTATACCAGTTGTTGATCTGTTCCATAAATTTAAATGATTGAATTTTAGACATTGTAATCATTTAAATAACAATATGTTGTTAGATATTGAATAATTGAAGTGGTAAAAATGTTCTAATATACAAATATTTAAGCAACGTACTATTAAATTTATAATGTAGTTGAATGCTATTCGTTAAATCTTGGACATTAATTCTTAAGATAAAAAGGACGTTTATATACTTAATCTACATAATTTTAATAAATAAATGATTGTGATATTTGTGCGATTTATACCAACAAATTCTTACTTTGGCAAATGTTCAATTCTTATTGTTAATATCTCTATGTTTACATGTCTCTGAATGATTTGATATTAACTGAAAGGTTATTCGGTTGTCGCTTATTTTGTTACAAATGCAAAATAAACGTCTTTGATAAAATTCTTCCATTGATTTTTTATCTTATTAATTATAATTTAAATTTGAATTTATATCGTCATAGTATTGTCATTTACTCATTAATAAATTTATTTATACATTTGGAACTCATCTTCTAATAATTATATTAGTAAAAACCATAATAGTTATGGATTATATTTAATTTGTAACAAGAAAAAATAAAATAATGATAAATAAAACATTAATAATATGTATTGTTAAACAAAAATTAACGAAACTGATCAAAAGTTTTATTTGGGTAAAAAATGAAGTATGTGATTATTCATGCATAATAAAGATACACGAGGTCAAATGGTTTCAAACAAGTTGTAATCTGACAGATAAGAATTTAATTTAACATATACTTACAAGTGTGTAAGAATACAGCACGTGTAACTGTAAATGGATAAACTGTAGAAAAATTGCATCAATACTTCAAATGGCTTACTACAGACATACAAATAACACATTCTTATTCAATAATTAATAGATTTTACTGTATTATTGACTCCAAAATTATAATTGTTAAGCTATTGTCAACAATATGAAATTAATTATATATAATGACAAAATTTAACATTATAACTGTAACATTGTTTGTTACAGAAAATAATGTTAATGTTAATCCAGTTCAGTCTGCCATAGTAAAGACACCAAAAGAAAGAAGAAAAAACAATCATAGGGTAAGCTGTCATTAAAATTTTATTTTCCAAATAGGAAATCAGACTCTTTATTATGATATAATCTTTTGTATAAAAATAAAATGAAGATCTTTATTTTATTAATAAAATTATAATTTTTTGATACAATATTAATGCATTTGATGCTGGTTTATTTTTTAAAATAATAATTAATAAAATAATAAAATTAATATAATTATACAACAAAAATCAAATAAAAAAAAGTATAGTAATAAAACGGTTGATGTATGTTATGTCTACATAATATATGACAATTTTTAATTTGCTTTCACTAACATTTTTTATATTTGTATTCTTATAGTATATTGAACTCAATTTGACTGAAATTATTTATTCACAGACTAACAGTGATTTTACGGATATTGGTGACTGGCCGTCTTTAGGGGCTCAAGGAGAGGTGGGTTTCACTTTCTATTCTAAAGAACTTTTCATCGTCCTTAAAAAGATCGCACATTCACTAAGGGATTTTGTGATGTTCAAGGTCACAAAAGCTAGATATTGCAAGAATCAACCATTATACGAAATACTACATTCTATTAAAGTAAGCAACCTTATTTGTTGAAATACTCAATTTAACACGCATGTCACTGCAGTATGCTTGTTTATTATACACATCTTTTGCGGTGTAAGTTGTAAACTCATAACATAAATTCAATGAAGTCGACGAATTTAAGATTTTAAAAATTTTAGTAATAGTTCTTTATTGTAATCAGTGATTATCGTAAATCAATTTTTACAACTAAGTAAACCTACGTAACGATTGAAACATTCGCTTTAATATAAAGTGACTAGAGAAAAAAAGCAGAATACAATGGAAACAACTACACTGAGAAAAAAAATATTTAACAATTTACTATATAATATATCAAAAGTGGACGATACGTGAAAACACAAAAAAATTACTACATTATATATTAAAATTTTCTACATAAACTTGAATATATTATTATGTGCATTGCCAAT
>JABFQC010001919.1:0-17567 GCA_022817085.1 Psilanteris sp. ZL-2020
GGCATACAGCGATCGCATTTCAGACCGCCTACACCTGGTCTACATTCGCATTGGCCTGTTTGTGGGTCGCAAGTATCGGATATGCTGCCTAATTTGTTGCAGTTGCACTGGCTAGGACAACCAGCGCCGTCTGGACCTAAGGCGGCTGTTTTGTTATCAGGACAGCAGCCATGCCAGGAGTCAGTGCATCTTACCAATTGGAAACCTTCTGTTATGCGACATAATGATTTCAGTATAATTCTCACACGTCATACCCATTCGTTGGAATTTTGTTTGGTTTATTAGAATCTTATTTATTCCCGGGGTGAAATTTAAACCCTACTTATGACCTATAAGTTATCAAAATTGTATAAAAATAAGACCTAATTAGCGCCTAAAAACGGCCGAAGTTTCCGTTTTTTCCAAAGGAGCACTTATGTAGGGCCTATTTGGGAAACGTTTTCGAACCATGTAGGTCTTAAATAGGTCTTATAGATCTAAAAAAGGAACTAATATTCGAGTTTAAGCACTTGAATACCTTAAATAGTGCTAATGAAGGTTCTGTAGGGGTAATGTAGGACAAAAATTTCGCCTCGGGTTACTATATTTATTAATGCAAATTGACGTGAAATAAACAATTGTTTTACCTTTTTTACAACAACGAGCAAAGCGTGAAGTTTGATGGCAGTAATAATTGCTGGGACAGTCTTTCCTTTCGGGTCCATTGCCGCAATCGTATTCTTTTCCTTCCTCGTCAACCAATGGAGTATCCCCTTTACAAGGTTTTACTTCCATACCTATCGACATTTACGTTACATTTATCTATTTACGTAAGGAAAGTTGTTAGTTTGGTTAGGTATAGTAAGTCAAAACATAATATATTTTATGGTATAAGTTCTGAAATAACTTTACACTGTAAAAAGAAGTGTTTCATAGTTAACGCTTTGGAAGTTATTTGGAAGACTTACAAGTGTGAATTTTGAATAACATTTAAGACTTTCGATTTAGATGTATACAAACATCAGTATTAAAGAACATTTTAATAAACAGAAACACTTATAAAACACTTATAGAACAATTGTTTTTTCAGTGTAATTTATTCATGTTTGTAAAACAAAATGTTTAATATTCAATTCCACTTATAATGTGAAATTATGTTATAGGAATAGAATTGCAAAATGACATTATTATAATTAACCGACAATATGTGTCAAAATATAGTTTATTTTAATTTATTGTTTGACAGATGCGTTTCTAATCAATTTAGATATTTTATTTAAATAATTACGGACAATTTGTCCATTAATAGATTACATTACATATACAGTTATAAATTTAAATTATACATAGATAACAATATAGTTATTCAAACAATTTAGTTATTGATTAATTATGTCATTATAAAATGGTAATTATGGCAAATAACATTAATATTAATAACACGCATATTTAATTATTCATATATAACACTATATATTATCGTTATTAGTTATATATTACAAATTAATCAATAAAACTGAAATCTCCTTTTGCAAATTCAAATAGTGATGAAACAAAGAATTGCGATAATTGTAAATATACATAAGAGCGAACCTTGACAAAGGTCAAGAGGTCTGATTCTGAGTTCCTGTTGTCTTTGACAAGCTTCCATTTTCATAGCGCAAAGCGAGGGATACGTTCTCAAATCACTCCCGCACACCGTTTGCATGTTTTCCTGTGAAATCGAGGCGCAATCGAATCGACAGCTGCACCGTGGAAATTTGTCGGGTCCAAGTTCGCAAGTCGCCTCGAAATCACAGTGAATGTCTTTACAAGCCTCGCGTTCTTGCGTGCTGGTTATTTCTGCGATTGCCGTTACGGGCTGGGTTATAGGCGGCGTTGATAGCGTAGCTGTTAGAGTTTGGTTGTTAGTTAGTTGTTAGGTTCTGCGTTTCTTATTAGTTGTTTTTTAGTTTTTCAATAAATAGACAGTCAATAAACGGCAACGTTAACAGTATTAATGGAGTTAATAAATTTGAACGATAAAAACAAATACGTCGCTATGGCGAATTCGTACTTGGCTTATCTGCAAAGCGATGCCCTATATAACTTCTCTTCCCATTTCTTCAAGCAAACAAAGAAATTCCATCGATTTACTTTAACAAGTTCTCTTCATTTACGTTAAATTCAAAACTCAAAATCGAACAAATTTTTATCGCGCCTCTCCCTTGCCCGTCAATTTCACCAAGCACGGGCCCAAATTAAGTATAAAAAGATTTGTTTTTAAGTTCCTTTCCAATTACCGATATATAAATTTCGCAAGGTATAAAAGCGAGGCGAATGTTTTTGTCGTTGTTCCACGCAAAAAGAAGTTGCAAGAAGAAATAAGTTCGGGCACATGGCTAAAATGAGTTTATGCTTTTTTGTTAGTCAACCGGCAACACTAATTAGGCTTCTCGGAACTTACTGAGCGCGGCGACGGCGAATCTCTCGCCGCAGTCCCCGTAGAAAATCACTTGCAAGGGCGGTAGTTTCGGGTCTCTCTCGCAGGCTGCACGTTGGAGTTCGCACTCGGACGGGTACGTTTTTGCGTCGCTACCGCAAACCGGTTCGCTCGAGTGCTCCGGACAAGTTTCCGGACATACACAGACACCTGCCACGCAGCGCGCGCCATGCTCGCATTCCACACCCGTGCACAATTCTACAAACGTCATGCCAAATTTTAACATTTTTTGCGTGTGTGCTTAAATATTTGAATTTATTTGCTTATCAGGAGAAATATATATATCCCGAACGATGAACACTGAAATGGTGGTATATCTGACAAAAAGTAATTAATATATAATATATATTTTTTATGTGAAATTATGCGAAACGTATAACGAAAATTATACTGTATCTGCCACATATATATAACGCGTGTCATTTTTAGAAAAGCCCTCTTCATTGAATATTATACGTAGTCACGCGATTTACAATTTCGAATGACTGTGACCGTACCGAGTTTTATATGTAATATGTATATGTGCGAAGGGTATAGGAATATATGTGGCAGACGTGTTTGCTTTATCAAGAATAACATTCTTGACCATCTTTTTCATATTTGAATACCGAATAAACAAAGATAAAATTGAAAAGAAAAGGTAATAAGAAAAAGAAGGGCGAAAGAAATGGCGTACTTGGACAAAGCTAAAAGAAGAGTCAGGACTTACCGCAGCCGCCTTTGTAGCTGACAACAATGAGGGTCTGAGTGTCGCAGGAAACTTTTTTCAGGGCACATTCATTGGCGTAAGTTACACCGTCCGAACCGCAAACTTTCGACGTAGCTCCTTGGGGGTCTTGAGTCTGCAATTTTCATAAGATAATTTATGAAGGAAAGCACTGGAAATTTTTGTGCTCCGCGCAAGTCCGAGCCTGAAGTATATTGGCTAACTTTACGTCAAATGTAATTTATGCAATAGTACATATCTTTTTCGAGTATCGCCACTTGTTGCGTAACTAAAAGCAACTGCGTCTGACGTTAGGAACAAAGGCGAGTAATAATTGTTTCAATGGGCATGCATAGAAGTCGAAAGTAGGACTATCGAATAAGGACTGATATTTTGGTTCAAAAGTATTCGAATGCGCGGTTTCATTGATTTGATCACGGTATCGTCCTTATTGCATGATTAAGTTATTTCTTCGAATTATTGAATGGCACAATTTTAGCCACATATCTGTTACGGTTCATAAAAGGCCTGCAAATGTCTAGTATGTAATTATTATTATTCTTATTATTATTACTGTTATTATTAATATAACTTTAGATAGGAGTATATTCTGAATAAGGACGATTACATAAACAAGGGACCGGAAATCCTTAACAAAATACATGAGTATATATTTCAAATTGCATTAATGTTTTTGCTAATTTCGAAGTTAGAACCATATGGGTTTCATTGGGTTTTGTTACATGTAAATCCCTAAACAGGCAACTCTACGTCCAAATTTTAATGCATGTACGTAATAAATAAAAACTAACTTTGTAATGATTAAGAAAAGGATTGAACATTGAAATTGACTGACTATAGAAATGAAAATGGCCTAAACTGAATTTCACTTAATTAGATCAAAACTACTCAAAATATTATTTTACTGGAATTTTAATAGCTGATATGCTCATATCTGTTGGTGGAACTTAATTTCCGACGATTTATGGAAGTTTGATTTTTTGACCAAAAATCGATTTTTACCAAGGGTATAGTTGTCGATTTTGTCAAAAATGGCCAAAAATTCACTTTTCTCCAAAACTTTCGAAATTGCTTCAGCAGATAAAAGGTATGAATTCCATCATACAAAATGCCATTTGTAGTTGATATAAACCAATTTTATGCCCAAATTGCCGTATATTTTTCAATAGAACGAAAAATAGCCAAAACTGAATTTCACTTAATTGGACCAAAATTACTGAAAACATTAATTTACTGGATGTTTAATAGCTGGTATGCTAATATCTGTTGGTGGAACTTAATTGCCGACGATTTATGGAAGTTTGATTTTTTGACCAAAAATCGATTTTACCAAGGGATAGTCGTCGATTTTGTCAAAAATGGCCAAAAATTCACTTTTCTCCAAAACTTTAGAAATTGCTTCAGCAGATAAAAGGGATAAATTCCATCATACAAAATACTATTTTTATTAATATAAACACCCATTTTATGTCAATGTTAACATTAAAATCGAGATAAAATGTCAATAATCTCGTGAACTTGATCCCGCCAATACGGGTCTATCGTGGTCTTGCACGATAAAAGACAAAACAAAAGTTGCAGAAATTTCACTTTATCACCAACCTTTCGTTTACCTTGGTTATCACATCCATTCTTTAGCTTTTGCCGAAATTTCAATAACGAAATAATTCAAAATACACTCAATTTAATGTATATAGAACATCCAACCTTTTTAAAATTTCAGTACCACCAATGGTTCTCCACCAACCATTTTGCAAACATTTTTTTGGAAAAAGAATCCCGAATCTGATATTGAATTAGCCAAAGAAAAACTTTCCCCATTCCTGAAATCACAATCGAAGGATTAAAACGCCGATAATGCTTCGCGAAATAATTCATCTGACAATTGTCAATAATTTGATTAGACTTGTCGAAGGTAAACGCGTTTGTTTTGGTATAATTTATAAGCGGAAACACAGCGGGGAAGCGTAATTCCTTGCGACATCGAAGGCGCGTCATCACACTGTAAATAGGTAAGAAAGACAGTGGAAGACGGAGTAGCGGAAGGAAACGAGTAAATAGCAATTGCATTAGTCCTAATTGGAATTCGAGACTACGGTGTTTTGTCGCGATTGCGAGCAACAGAAGTAAGCAACAATTATAACGGTTGGCTGACTGGAATAGTTTGCGGATAACGAGCGTCAGTCTGTGCTTTCGGGAAGAAGTCGGGCCGGTTTCGCGTAAACGATCACATGCGTCTTTTCGAAATTCATTAAGTTTAGCGCGCGCGCGGCAATAAAAGATAGTCGGTTCTTTGTCGCGTTTGCATTCAACGCCGTGGATAAACTAATGAACCCCTCTTATTGGAGAACAAGAGCTTAGCAGAATCGATTAAATCCAATAGACAAGCTTTGTTTGCCGTCGGAAGTTAAATTACGCTCAAACAACAACTCCGCGCGACGACGCGCTATCCCATCCAATGCATTGATCGTTACGATTTTCATGGATATTCCAGACGTATCCTCTTAATTGATACTCAATCGATACGTTTCAATATTTCCTCCGAGAGATGCGTTACCTACGTATAATTTATGATTAATTCCGATCCCGTGCAGATGCGGGTTCATTGAAATAACGTGATTAAGGAGCTTAATAAATCCTTTCGTCGATTCTTTTCCTTTGGCTTTGCTTTTAATTTGAATCCACGGTTGAGGAATAAATGCGATAATCTTTTATTGCGGGTTTTTTCTCTACTTTTTTTTCTTGTTGTTCTTCTTTTTTTCTTTTATTTTCGTCTAATTTGTTAAAGATAATAAACTGTCGTGGATTTTGAATAAACATTGGTGGAAAATAATCGAAGGGAAGGGAGTATCTATTTAAAGATGTTTTTAGATTATTTGGAGTGATTATGGACTGTAAATGAGCTTGAATCAATTAGGGATGCGACGCATTATATTTCATTTGAGGGCAAAAAGGAGAAATAGAAATATAAATTTTAAACAAAGAAATAGATGAACATTTCAGGATGTTGTGCGAGCTAACTCTTCGATAATTGAGTGTAAAATTTAATGTATCCATAAAGTATTACGTAGTAAAATATAGAAATATAGTACAATATAGTATAATATAATATAAATTATATTATATTTGAATTTAAATGTTGTACCTTTAAGTTTATATTTTCGTTAAAAATTAATGTTATAGTACATTTTCATTTCAACAAAAACTCTATATAAACAAGAGCTCTAATCATTATTGTAATATTTGTTATTTATGATAATAAATATTAGTGTTTTATCGTTGTAATTAATTTCATAGGATACATTTATTTATGCGTTTGTTCTTCAGCATTGATTCATTCATTTATAATTAATAATTTGCAAGTATTACTATAATAATAGTTAATTAATCAACACATGTAAATTGTTAATTAATGCATCTGATTGTTTTAAGGTCACTGATCTGGAGATAAAAGTACGCTTCAGTTGGTATTAAAAAAGTACTAATCGCTTCAAAGAAAATAAAAAAAATTATAGTTACTTCGATAACTTTTTCCATTAAACTGAACGCACGCTCGTAGTTCATCCCGTAACATATTTTATTTAAAAGAATTGACGGATTTCATTTTATTACATTTCAGTTTTATAAGATTATGACTTTCTAAAGAGAATATATATTTTTAAATTAGCTAGAAATTCAAATGAATGAAACACGTCAACTGTGACTTCCTCATGTTTTATCTTCGATATGATTTACTGAAAACTTATTAAACATATGAGCGTATTCTCATATATGCATCATATTAATTTTCGTATGCTATTTATGCAAAATGGACTTCAAATATCATAAATTATCATGTCATGGAGGTAAGATACTCATATACATATGCATATGTTATACATAATGTTAAGATTCATTATGCCACAGTATGAAATAATTCCAAATATATATACAACAAATTATATGTAACAAAAAGTCATGTTATCAATTCCATTTATAATTTTAAATATTTTCTTTGGTGTCCTTAACTATTTGTTTAGTACGAATTTTTTGTTAAGGTAAACCATAAATATTATGCATAATAAATTTTAATTTATACGAAAAACCAAATGTTGTTGAATGTCCATTTTTAACAGATCGTCTTATATTCAAAGCAATTCACAATACTTTGTGTTAAAAATTAAAGAATATATTATACTATATACAGAGAAGTTTCGTACCGGAATTATATTTACTGGTTATATAATATTCCTATGGGAAATTCCTAGAGTTAACAACTGACCGATACAGGAACAACATTGTCTTACAAAATTAATAATATACTGCTGCCGAGATTATTTGTTCATTTCCTCTGATTTTTGTTCTACAATATATAAATAACAACAATAATAAAAAGAAACCTTTTTTGTTTATATATAGTCGCATACATTATAATATCTAAAATGCAATATATTTAAAGTTCACATTTAAATTTGAAGTCAAATTTATTGTATTTGAATGCTTGTATTTCATATAAAATTTAACTTATATTTAATCATCTTTGTATCTTGTAAATATCTTAAAACATATACTATGGTGTAATATATATAAATATATATTAGTAATGGAATAATAACATTTACGATTTGCTAGTTTTTAGTTGCACTTTATCGTAAACGTGCCTTGTGTTAAAAACTTTACTTAACTTCCATTAGTTAGACGCTGTTTGTGTTCTAAATATTGTATTTATGACTTGAAATCGGAAGCAAGTGTAAAAGACTGATTAAAACAAAAACAAAGTTTATATTAGATAAGGAGTTTTTTTCGATCACTTCTATTAGATGTTGCTCATTCAATGAATTAATTTCATTATAAGTGTATTGAGAATTTTTTTCGTGGGTAACATAAAATTTGAAAAACTACACATATAAAATTAATTTTCATAAATTTCACGCGTTATATTGTTGCTTCTTTGTTTCAAATCTTTTTTTCTTTTGTTTCTAGTTATATATTATATATACATTATTAGCAAAAAATGGATAGTTCGGGCTTACTAAGACGTTATTTTTATCTTTTCTATTACGCCGTTGAGTGAATTTGCCGCAGTCGTATTCCGGTAATCACTTTAGGGTCTTGTAAATATTGGGATAAACGGTACGTATCTCTTTTACGTGTGCAAAAGTGCGACAAATAACTCGAAATCTTAGCATTTTTACTTCGCGAGGTGTACGTGCCTTGAAAAATTCAACTACATAAGGAAGTTGTGGCGTTTCACCGAATGAATCTTTTAAGGCATGTCGCATCATTCATCCCCAAGTCGTGGCGGGAACAAAAAATTGTGACTACCGGGATGATAAGTGAACGCGAATTTCGGCCTGTCAAAAGATGGATACAGCGGCAAAATTGTTGTTTTCGGGCGCGCTTGTACGCGAAACAACAGTTAATCTTAGAACTGGAAACGCATATAAATCTAGTCGCGAGGAGTGTCGATAAATATGCGATTCCGTTAAAAAATGAAACAGAATAAAGATTTACCGAAACTTCGCAATTTTCAGGACAGACGCAGTGCGCTTCTCCGGCACTGTCGCTTTCACATACCGCGTGAAATTCGCACTTTTTGTTCTCACAGCCATCTGAAACAATGTTCAATTTGGGGTTAGTAATATTACATCTTTTATGGACGTGCAATTTTAACATTGTAAAACGTACAACCGAGGACAAATTTCGTCGTTGAATATAAGTAAAATCGAAAAGTAATTGCAGTAATTATTGTAATTAAAATGTATATATGTTTGCAGAGTTACAATTTAATGATGGGATATGTGTTTTAAGATAAAATTGAATTAATAAATAAATCGAACCACGCATCGCTAACTTAAATAATACCCTAAAATGTCGAAATATGATGATAATACATAGTTTATTGCAAACAAATACCGCTACTGTTTTGCGCATTAATCAATTTATTTAAGATATTGCCGAAATCCTATTTATTTTTTGCAACAGCGGTATTTAAGCGAGCGCATAACATCTTATATATTACGCGTTTGTCTCAAAATTGATCAACATTTTAGGCGCCCTTAATATTTCCCGCCCGTCCTTAATAGGATTTCCAAATTTCTCCGATCTGACCACGGTAATCCTATTAGCGAAACAAGAATAGTTCAAGTATTTTACGACGATGGTGAAGTTTGTTGCTCGTAGTTTAATGCTTGTAATTTTGTTAATGACGTTCATACCAAACATAATTTGTATTAATTACAAATATCCGGCTGATAAATATTTATATAATACAGCGGAACTTTCGCGAACTCGGCAAAATCAGCCTTCCGATTGTAAAATATTTGTACAAATTTGATATAATAATGTCTAATAACGCAAGCACATCCCGAACATTAACGTTTAAAAATTAATCTAAAAGATTCTTTCGTTATAAAATAACCACAAATATCGTACAACATCGCAAGCTATGCCGGATAATTTTTTTGCGGAATAGTTTCGCGGTTATATGACAGCCGAAGTTATAAAATACGCGCGTAGACTCGAAGTGAGCGTAGAAGTTTAATATTACATTGAACAAAAAAAAAAAGAAAAAAAAAAAAACAGAAAAAAAAAGATGTTAAAAGCTGGGATTGTAAACATCAAGGTCCCGGCAATTATTATTAAGGCTCGCAGCGTAAGAAGCACGGATCCCCTTTTTATTTTCATTATTATTATAATCACATTGAACCGACGCGCGATTTTAATTCACAAACACGGTTTACAGCTACTCTGCAATTTGATCGCAGAAACGATTGCGAATAAAAATGCTTGCGAAGTATGCCGCGTTTAAATTTCTAATTATTCATTAGGCGCGTTTAATTTCCAAATCAATAACGCCGGCGTTTAATATTTACCAGGAGATGCTGGCATTATATATATACGTGTATACTTTTAACGCGATTATTCGTGCGCGTACTTATTTAATAAAGGCAACACAGATAAAGGAAAAATTAATTTTTAATCAATGCCAACGGTTCCCGCGACATCAAAGCCGGGCTTTAATTAAATGGCCTGTAATGTGGAAATCCAAAATCCATTAAAAAAACTCGCGTAAATTCGGGCGTAGTAATTTTTGGCGCGGCCGATTATTATCACGGCGTCATAGCGACGCGACAGCGAGAGTGCGTCTGTCGGAGTCGAAGTTCAAGGGATGCGAGCGAAGGGATGAAACGGGGGGTGCGAAGGGGGCCGACTTGTTGGCCGGGGCGCATGCATATGCAGACGGCGTGCATGCTTTGGAGTAACAACTCATATAGCGCAGGAGAGAAGTTGGTACTCCCGGCGTATGTCGCGATATGCATGAGCCCTCGCGTTCGAATGTAACCGGCGTCGCATAAATCGCAGCGAGTGGAGGCTTCGGCGTCGATAAGGAGCGCCGAATTGTTTTGCCCCGGCGGCCCGAAAAACCGAGTCACACCCGGTACGCGGCGTGTATATATCCGTCTGCCTGATTAAACCCCGTCACGTTTCGTGAGCCTTTTTCGCCCGGCTATTTTCGGGCCACTACGTGTTGGTCGATAATCACATCGACATCCGTACAACTTTAATGAATATTTAGAATACCCGACATGGAACTTTCGATTCGCGGCGGCAAATTACAAGCGCCGGATTCCTTTTTCAGAAGGGGACACGCCTCGGTCGACACTGGGCCCCTGTTTGCCTTGTTATCGCGTATACTTGGTTTAAGTGGAGATGGGAAAATCGTAATTTTGATGTTAAATTGGTTCCGCGTCTCAATGGAGAACAATAAATGAGGCTGCAATTGAATTTAAGATTGGTCCGCTTATTATTCTAATCGTTAAACAATTGTTGGAAAGGTGTTTATTCAAATAAAAAGAAAGCAAATTATTAGTACAAGTGTTGCTTCTCAAGTATATAAATGTCAAATATAAAACGAGATTACAAATAATTTAGTTAAATTTAGGGAACAGTTCAGCTAAGGGTACACGCAGAGAAGAGATAATTTGATTCAAGATTCAATTTGAGATAATTTGATTGTTGATTCAACCAAAATTTGGTTGAATGTACCAAGTATTTTGTAATGTAGCAAATATTTTGTAAATCTCACAAAATTTTGGTTGAATCAACATCTCTCTTCTCTGCGTGTAAATCGTTGCTGGGAATTTCAGTTTTAGTCGAAATAACTAATATTTTAATTTGAAACGCTAATGGCTGATATTTTTAGTTGAAGCAATGGAAACGTTTGGTAAATTGAATGGGTCGGTTGAAATGTTCTGTCAATATTATTGAATTTTTCAGATATGAAATTTTTAACTGAAAATTCTGCCATTCACGAGTTTATCTATTTATATATTATATATTTGTACCGTTAAAATTATATATTTTACTAATTGAATGGTAATGTATAGGAAACATTGATTGGTTCAGGATATGGTGTTCTCAGAATTATACATGAAAATATTGCAGTTGTAAAACAATTTAACTGTAAAAGAATTTGTAAATAATTTAAATGTAAAATAAATTTAATAAGTTATCACATAATTTACGTTATGTGAAATATTTAAAAATAATTTGGAAAACTGTATATATGAAGTAAAACATTTTAAGATATTTTAGAATTATCAAATGAAAATTTCCATTTTGCAATTTTTTCAGATGTAATAAGAAACATTGTAAAAAATTGGTTATGAAGCAAAATTACTGATAAAATAATATAACGTGAATTTTCTTATAAGTTTTAATGATAAATCTGAATGTTCGGAAATAAAGTATAAATTATGCTAAGATAAAGTATAAATTATTATTATTATGAACGATGTAATTAATTAAAATTATTACATTACAGCGAACAGAAATACTAATAATATAATTGAAATGTTTAATAAAACAATATGGTACCTACTCTTTCTGGCTATTTACTCTTATACGTTCACTTTGCGTTACACTTTTGCGTCAATATTAAGATTAAATTCATAATTATTTAAAGTAATAATAATATACATTTTCGCGTTATTTTTATAGTAAATTTTGTTGAATAGAATTATTATTGTTCCAAGTGCTATTAAGTAAATTACAACGTTTACAATACCAATACATAATATAATTACTGTTATTTATAATTAAATATTACAATGTATTATTCAATAAACTTAAATATTAATTTACAACAAAACCCTGATTGCGCTACAAAAATAATTCTAAAGTTTAAATATATGCAAGACTTCGTTATTTTTCATGAACTGTTTGCATCAAAATAAATCAAGCGTTTTTGGTAGCCATCGGTTTCTAATGAAAATAAAAGTAATTTATCGATACCCAGTTGCTTCTATTTGCTAACCAAACTTTCGATTTATTAATTAGACTTGATAAAAATTTGCTTTTATTATATGAAATTGTAATTTCCATGAAATAAATAGCATTGCAAACCTTATTGCGAAATAACAATTATTCAAAGTACGAAATAAGAATTAACCCCCCATTATGGAACAAGAAAAAACATACATCGTCGAAAATAACATTTCCTCCAATTTCAACCTTGATTCGAGCATTTCATAACGTAATATTTTCAGCGCGCGTAAAAATTTGTTATGCATTAGTTGAACTATAATTCCAACAAGAATTTCATTCAAGTGTAATTGAATTACGCGAGAAAAATATGCAAGATTCGCTTCTCGTGTGGTAAACTGCGACGCCAAAACAATCAGCTTTTCTTTACGTAAGTGGCGTATATCCTTGCGTGAACATTTGCGCCGCCGAGGACGTGATTCCGGCGCGAATGTGCGAATTTGCGTTGGAAATGAATCGCGAGCGGCTGCTGCAACATCGCCGGACAAAATGCGGCTTTCATTTATGCGCCGCAAAAAATCGAAAAAAGAACCCGCGCCCGAATCCAACGCGGACGAAATTTCGCGCGCGCTCTCGCCCCCGCTCGATGACAAATAAAAATTCATAACGCGCCGTGATCACGAGAGTTTACACACAAACGCTCGTTTCCGTGACACATTGACACGTGATTACATATTCATCCGCTTAAAAGTATTAGTATCGTTTTGTTTTTTGCCATTCTTTAACATTTCGGCTTTGATCCCGGCGTTCCTCTTTGTACAACGAACACCGGCTTTTCTGGACAAAAATGCATAATGTGCAATTGAAAAACTATGTATTATCAGGTATATTTTTTTTGTTTTTTTTTGGTTCTTTGTTTTTTTTTTTGGTCTTTTTGGTTTTTTTTTTTTGGTTTCTTTTGTTCTTGCGAAACGAAAAGATTCCTGTGCGAGCATTTATTATCGTTCGAGCAGTGAATTTCTGTTTCGAAGGCAGTTATTGCTGACAATATATTGTCAACAATATATATAATATAATACGTTTCACGCAAAGTGCGTAAAACAAACCGTAAAAACGTCTTCTTCTTTTTCTTTTTCTAAACCGCCCTTTCGCCGATCAATTTGTTCATTGCGTTTTGTTGTTTATATATGAAAAAAAATCCGCAAACATTTTGCAACGAAATTTCCGTATGTCCTCATTTATTCTACGACAGGAAATACTTTTATTACTTACTGCACAATCCTGAGTAGAGAACGCGGATATCGCGGTGACGTTGACATGCCTCGAGGCGGAGTTTGCACTCGTTCCCATAACTGATGCCATCATCGCCGCAAACGGGCTGAAATTCAGCTGTGCAAGTGGGACACTCGCAGGTGGCCACGTCGCCAGTTTCCGCGCAAACCGCACCCTTTTGACAAATCTGAAGAACAGCGTCGTAAGACTTGTCGGTGACTTTAATTTTTCAATTTTTGTTTTAAAAGTAAAATTTGAAATTTTGGAAAAACATTTTCGATATTACCGTTAACGATTCGTCTTAAAATTTACTGAAAAAAATTTCTTTTGATTGTGATAATAAATCTTGTATTATTATCATACATACTTATATACTTGTTTTATACATACTTGTATTATAGCAAGATTGAATATAATTACAGACATTATATATATCTATATCTATATATAAACAGAGTTAGTTTACATGTTAAAATGTAATAGATGTATTGTGAAAGAAAATCACTAAAAGACCAAACATTTCTCGTTATTTCTCATTCATTGGTAATAAAATTACCGGTGATCTTCGCTTAAATAAATTTACATTGAACAAATTTCGATTTAAATAGTAAAAGTAGGATACTCGTGAAATAAACGTATAAAAATTACTATATCATATAATAAACAGTACTATAAATAAGTCGAATCAATCACTACGGATATTGACTATTTTACCATATAATATAGTCATTTTTATCAGATTTACAAGAGTATCTATATATTTTATTATTTATATTGTAATTTTGACATTCAGTGTTCACTCATTTGAACGTAATTTTATTCAAATATTGTTTGTTCGCGTGCTACATATTTAAATGTTGAAAATCCAATTCAAACCAATTTGGCTAATAAAACGAACGCAAAAGTGACTGACCTTCTCCAAGCAGGGTCCTTTGGATCCGCAGTTGCCCGCGTAGGCCACTTCGATCTTGGTTTTCGTCAAACACGACTGCCTTTTGAGCTCGCAAAGTGACATGTACGTCGTGCCCCCTTTTGCACAAACTGGTCTCATCACTGGTTCGCAAGGCGGACCGCACTCGCATTTTGCAATTCCATACTTATCGATCGCGCATTGTTGCAGTGATCCGCACTTCGCGCCATCGCATGGATTTATTCCTACATCGAGCAATATCATACATATTTAATGCGGTCTCAAACAAGAAACAACAATATCATTTTTGAAACATTATATTTGTTTACGTTGAACGCAAATAAAACCGTGTTTCATATACGCAAGTTGTGCGAACGATCGGTTCAGCTGATATGTAAATAAAAGCGTTTAATTGCTAAACATAAATCGCGTATAAAAGCACGTTCGATAAGTAGATAAGCAGAGGAGAAATAATTTAGTTTCAAATCTATTGGAAAATTTGCTCGACATCGCTGAGTTTTTCATTCGGAACCGCGATAAACTGATATTTTTAGTTTCAATACTACTAAAAAAAGTCTATTAAATCTAGACATTTTTATGGAATGGACATAAATAGCCATCTTATGATAAGACACTTTTATTATCTTTCCTATTGAAGTGTCTTAAATTAAGACCTATTTATACTACCAATTTTGACATTAAACAATTGAAAAGTTCAGAAAAATTGATTGGGTTTGTTAATTCGAGTGTCAAATAAGCATGCATTTTTTGTTAAAACAAAAAAGCAGAACTGAGCTTGATCTAATACAATTATTTAGAAATGAATATGAAGTATCCTGTTTAACTCAAAGCTCTCGAATGAATTCGCTAATAATATACTACATACACTTTTCCTATAAGCGTATAAACAATTAATTTCGTTTCAAGCAAAAACGACGTTCCGCGTGTTCAAGTTGCGCGAGGTATATATATTTCAACTCCATTTGAAGTCTTGTTTCCAAAACCATGACCCGGACAGATTTTGTATACATTTCAAAGCATGTACGTCGAGTAATACACTTTATCATACAAATGGAGCCACTTTTGACGATTTAAATTTGTTTCCCAAGATCCGCACCATTTGTCACGCAAACGTTTTATTCGGAAACCATCTTGGACGCGGAATTTCAGTTACAGCGCAACGACGCTTATTCTAACGATAACGAAACGTAGTGGTTCGCCGATAACGCGTCACGCGAGGACGAAAGAAAAAAGCAGCGACCATTTCTCGCGACCAAGAACCCCGTGCGAAGCGTTCAATTATTCTTTTTAACTTTGGACTCACCCGAGCTACAGACGCCGTTATAGATGGTTCTGAGCGGCAGTTTCGATCTACAAGCTTCCTGACGAAGATTGCACTCATTCGAGTAAGTTTTGCCATCGCTGCCGCAAACCGGCGAATAATCCATGCCGCACTGTTCCCCGCAATGACAGGCCGGTTTCCTCGAACCGTCCAGTTGACAGATTTCCGGCTCCGTGCATCGCACTCCGGCGCAAGGATCTGTAAACAAGCAATTAACGACGTGAGTCGCGCAATCGTAAATAACAAAAAAAGGACGACTCGCGACGCGTGACAAATTCGTATTTCGGTCGAACAATTTCAAACATCAGCAGGAGGAGGACTTTTTTCAAGCCGAAATTGTATTTTCGCGGGCGAATAATATATATTCGTATCTGACCGGTACAAAGCCATTCGGAGTGTTTTGAAATGATTTTATGGTAATCTCGGCCAAAATCTTTATTAGGTTCACTGCGGGGTTGAATGTGAACATTTTCAAAAGATATTGGAAAATTTGTATTTCGCGTAGCATTTTCCGTTGAATAAATGTATGAATTCATCGCGAACTGAAAAGAAACGCGACGAAATGTAAAATAAATGTCATTCGACCGGCAACGCGCAGCGAGGATGATTATAAAACGTACCGCCCTTAAATCCATTATGTCGCTTTAAAGGTAAGCTGATTTGTTTGGGCTTTAGTTTTAATTGAAAATTCGGGGTCGGACGAGATCCCGTGATGTTTTTTGTTTCGCGCATTTGTGGCTCGATGACTTGGTGGTTGTACGTATATAATAATATAAGATATAGGAAAATAATATACCAAAATAATATAAATTTGGAAAAACAAAACCCGCGGTGTTTCATTTGATTTGGAAACCGATTTTGGCGAACAGTCAATTACGGGTCATAAAAATTTATCGTTTGTTAAAAGATAACCGGCAAAAAGGGCCGGAATGTTATGTAATTTGGTAACCAGCGAGCTATCACGGCAAGATTAATCTCCGCTTTTGGGAAGGAAGTTAGGTTGCGTTTCCTGCCTGTAGGTAGTAGCTCGAGGTATGGTAAGCTGACGCGGCAAGTTCCCCGAAGGTGCTGTTTCTCTGGGTTGCTTAAGTTACAGTCCAGTAGAGCGGCTAAACCAGCTTCGCTCTCATCCCCCTTCATCTTTCTTAATCCCTCTTCTCGGCATCTCCAACCCCTTTCGCGCTATCTCCGAATTCAATACCTATCTATTCTTTATCCGCAGATCCGACTAATGGAACTTCTTTCCGCACACACATCCGTAAAAAGCTCGCAGCAACGAAAAAAACCTGTATCAGCAACAACTTTACGCGACATTACCCTGACACGATTTTCTTTGTATTATCATGCTTATTGCAGCGTGCTGATTTTTCGAATACAAATAAGGCGCCAAAATGAAAAAGCTCTAAGGATACGCAAACTGCGCCGTTCCTTTTATCCTTCAATATTTCATATTCAACGAGGCGCAAGCTGTTGTTTTCTCCAGTTAATTTCCTCGCATTTTATCTTTCTCTTTTAATATCGATATCCGCGCGTCGTGTTATTTTGACAATGAGTGCGAGAAAATAGACGCGGATAAAGCAAAAGTGTCAACGATTTCGAGAGCTAAGCC